>JAJHUR010123409.1:0-16333 GCA_027495735.1 Lutjanus campechanus | reverse complement strand
ACTCGCATCTTCAAGCTGAAACTACGGGGGGATCAGACTATTGCCCCTTGAGGTACAAAGTGGTATTATGAGACAGGACAGGGTGGGGCTAGCTTGTTAGCATGCTAACCTATGTAGGCATCTCTGCAAAACAGTACACAGACATCTTTGACATGAGATTAAAACTTATTTCTTCACATTCTAACAGTTTTGTGAGAGTGTTTTTATGAACCCAGGAGCAAACGCACAAGTGGAGACAGAAGACTTTACTGTGGTTGCTAAGCATCAGCATGATGATGTTAAAATAATAAATGTTGCTACAATGAACAGTCACTATGGGGTTTAATTTCAATTACTTTTTATTAAACCAAGCAAACTTTCATTAAAGTAAGGCTTAATTTTTTTTAATTTCCTTGCTCTTTCAACAGCACCATCTGCATTATTGATTTTCTGTCACCTTTGCCCTACCGTGCATGGTGAAATGAGACTCAACTGAGCCGTCATCTACTAATGATGGTTCCCAGAAAAGGAACAAAGCATACGACACTTTAATTATCTTAACGTGTTCTGTATGTGGGAAACATTCGCTCCAGGATGGCTCTTTCAATGAGAGGAAAAGTTAATCAAAGTAAAAGGAAACTTTAACAAGTCTCAAAGGGAAACAAAACGGCGGCTCTGCCCACCGCTCCACATTGTGGAAAAAGACAATCAAAAATTGAGTGGAGAAGGATTTTTCCATGACTGCAAACATACAGCACGATCCCTTTACTACGTCAGCTTTGATTCACACTACACTGTGTCCTGTGTCATGTGTCACATCCTTGAGGGTTCAAACCCCTCTCTACAGTTAAAGGTAAAATATAAAATCTAAAACACACACAAACAAGCAGAGACTTACGTGGCAGAGTACTCAAACAGGCCGTAGTAAGGATTGAACATCTCCTTGGATAAGAGGAAGAACCACTCCCTGGCCACACCGCCGTAGTCCAGCCCTTTCTCCGACTCAAACTCGATCCACAGCCGTGCCTTCAGAACATCGGGCCTCTTTAGGGACATAATTCGACGGTACGACTCTTCGAAGATGTTGTTCCTGTGTAACTTCATCTCGAATCTGTTCGGGATGTCAGCCTGGAATGAATAAAAACAATACTGTGTTAAATTAAGAAGCACATGACCTTTGTACAAAGACAACAAACAAATTTGTACTCATCAAAGAAGACTATCAGTGCCAATACATTAGGGTATAAGTCATTTTCAATGGAAGCCAGTACCGTGAAAGGTCTGACATCTGACACAAAGTGTAACTGCTGCTTAAGGCGGTCCAATCTTGTAGGGCTAGCCCCTAATAATCGACCAAACCTTAGTCAATGAGAAGCATCATAATCGACAAAGTAGGGGAGAAAATGATCAGGGGGACAGTCGCACCATGGACCTTTTCTCTTGTAAAACAGAAGTCAGGAACATGCACTGAAGTCAGGACAAAAAATTAGCAGCAGACACCAGCCAAATGTTAAAATAAAACAAAAACATATAAGTAGCTGGGAGATGTGTTTCACTCAGCCAAAAAAAACAAAACAAAAAAACAATGGTAATCTATAGAGGGGCTGAATAAAATGTGAACACTCACTAGCCATTTGGCCGGTGGACAAAAGAAGCTAACATTGCATCATATGTGCAGTCCAAATAAAGTACTCCGTGTCATGAAGTCCACGGCCAGAAATCTGCCCTATCTGGTCAGTTTTGTCAGTGTTACAGTAGAAAAACTAAAAACTTTTCACTTGCTCAAGAAAAAATACAAAACATGCTATGTTTGACGCTAGACAAGATGAAGTAAACAGAGAAAGGGGAAGGACAGGAAATGTTATATAGTGGTGAAATCAATTAACTAAAATGTTCTAATGCATTCAGAATCATTACCGTTTTAATTATTATGTTTTTGTATTCATCTGTAACGTTGCACAGCGTTAAGAAGTAACGGATAATGCACAGTCAGTGGGGTCGTTCTTTTGAAATAAACCCCGACGCAAAACAGAGAGGTCTTGAATCACCCTGGAGGGGTTATTTAGCAATTATGGCCTACTCACTGTACATTATCCCACTTATAACCTTATAACACGACAAATTATTTAAAAGATTAAATAATTTGACAAAGAATATTAAATAAAAAAGATTTTATTGATTTAAAAATGATTTATTGCTCCTCAAGTTGATCATGTAACGATTTCTGATGCCCAAAAAATACAATCTCAATAATGATATTAACATCATAAACATGCAGTTGACTGATCGAGTCGACCAGGAAAGTCCCTATAATCTTGTTATACTGTCATTTACAACAGGATTGTGTAGAATCATTGTCTCACTATTTTAAGCACATTATTGAATTAATACTGTTGGAAAAAATATGGATTGCAGGACTCATTCTGTAACAGTGGAAAATACATAACAAGTCCAGCTGGTTGATTAACTCCTGGAGGGATTGCAAACCAAGACTGAACGCTGTGTTGAAGCCAAAGTGTCAGTATGTTCACCCAAGATTAGATTCCAGCATCAAGAAACAATAGTTAAGAGGAAAAAAAAGACATGTCATTCTGCTCTCCACCTACCGACTGTTAATTATAAAGAAATGTGACTGCAATGAATATTTAACGTGCAATAAAAATATCAAACTCAGTCATGCAGTGTCAAGACAGTGTGAAGAAAGTTGAATAACTCTGCAATCAAGCACAATCAAAATAGAAACAAATTAGACCACCTTCTTGTGTCAGAAGAAGCCGTGAGGTTTTGGCCAAATTTAGGTTTATTCCCCAGCAAGAAGCTGGAAAACCCAAGACAGATCAGTATTTTATAAAAACACACGTTTCTTACCGGTTTCTTCAATTTTTTCCTGAAGTAGTCGTATTTTTGCTTGAACTCTCTGGAGTAGGGAACAGCCTGCACAGATAATAAACAACACACACACAGGAGTTAAGAAACGATCCAAAAAACCAATCAATATTCTTATAAACATCTGACTTGTGATGTAAATGTTTTAATTGAAAAACTAAATATTCTTCCATTTCTTGTTCAAACACCAGAAAGTACATAGAGTGTAAACTGGGGAGGGTTGTTGGCGATGAGGGGGGAACAATATCTGAAGTGGTTACACAGAATAACGTGGACGTGTCGGCATGTTAAGTGACAACCGCAGTGACAAAGTGATTTATCTTTCTGGTACAATAGCACTGAGGGTAAAGATAGTGTGCGACAGATAGAACCACAATGTTAAAAGAAGAACTTGTTGTTTCTGTGTAGCAACACTGTCGTGTAGTAGTGGAGAAGTAAGAGGAGACTACTCACAGGTCCTGTGATAGCTGGACTCTGCAGCCGAGGGTCCTCCCACTGTGTGTTCTTTGTATCTGGATTTAACAAACAAAACAAACTCTTTAGGCAAGAAAAATAATTACCAAGACTCCTGTGAAGTCTAGTCATTTTATTAAGCAAGAATTGAAAGATATTAGCTAGCTTCAGCTTCTGAAAAAGATTTCTTTAGTTGTGCTTCAATACCTGGAACTTTTAGCCCCAGAAACTACTTTCCAAGGAACCAAAAGGTTCCTTCAACCCACTGTTGTCTAAAGATCTGCAAAGATAGGAGAATTTAGTCCTCCGTCCTAAGAAAAGCAACAGCTGTTCACGTCATTATTTCTCGATATTTCCTATTCCAGAGCGACTTAAATAAAGTCTGCTGATATGTCGAAGCAAAGTAAGCCAAAATTTGCTGCAGATTTTAAAAAATGGTGGCTAAAATAAAATCCTGAGAGTGCGAGCAGCGCCCGAGCAGAGACTTTTTAGCCGGGTTTCCACCCAAAGTTCCAGGAACTACTTTTCAAACAGCTGTTGTCAGTGTTTCCACCACAGTCTAACGATTTTTTAAAGCTTCTCCAGGCACTGTTTCAGCGGTGTGAACAATGTTCAGCTAGCTTAAGTTGCAGGAGATTTTTGCATACATCTTGTCATTGTGGCTCGCCACTTCCTATTAGATTTTGTCCTCTGCATAAATGCTCAACTGTTCATCTGTCGTATGCTTTCTTCAAACTGGTTTGCAGCTGCAGATTTTTAAAAATGGCGGCTGAAATAATATGTTGCGAGTACTCAACCAATTAGAAATGTTCAGTGCTGCATGCTGCACGTCCCAACCCCCAAGGTTACTGTACTTTAGGAAAAGACTACCACCCCAAGTGGGGACTTTTTGGAGGGTAAAACAATGTCCCACTAGCTAAAAAGACAAGTGTGTACGACGGTGACCTCAATGGGAGGACCGACTCCCTACATACATCTTTCAGTGAAGATTATCAGTGAAAATGTCGAAAACAATTCAACTTCAGCTCTTGAGACTATACATCTTTCAGTGAAGATTATCAGTGAGAATGTCGGCTGTTTCTATATAGCTGTTTTTAAGGGCTCGCCTTGAAATCAGATAAAACGAGCCTGTGTTCCCAGTGAGCAGTACATGAGCCAGTTAAAAAGAAGCAGGAGGATATTGTTATTTAGATAATTTTGATGTTATATTTTGTGGTTATGACAGAGGAAACACTGCTGCTTTTGTCCAAAATCAAGAAAACATGAAAGTTCTTTGTAGCTGCTTTAAGTGACGTTACTGCAGTACATCAGGTCATTACAAAATAACTTGCGTGACCTGTCGACTGAGTTTCTACTGTAATGGATGAGGTGCTCTGCTGTCTCCGACACTGAAAAATCTGTGGCTGCGCTGCAACAACTACACTCTATAAAACATTAACTCAAGAGAAAGGCAGATAAAGTAAGATACGCATGACCAAATACAAGCATGGAAGAGACGGAAAGAGGTAAGATGACGTTCTCTTACTGTGGTCAATGTAGAAGGTGCGTCCGTCTGAGTGAACTCTTTCTTCCCATCCAGGCTAAAAAAAAAAGAAGAAAGAGAGAAAGAGTGAAAAAAAAGCTCAGAGTCACCATCAGACAGCACTTTTAAACAGGCCATGCTCAAATAGTCTTTTAAATCCATCCACTTTGTTTTCCTTTTTTAAATTTATGTTTGATTGAACTTGAGTGACCATTAAACGGTCCAAACGCTGACAGCCCGGCGCCGCGGGCGAGGCGAGCTCAATCAAACACGCCACAAAGGAACCGAGAGGATTTTCTCTCCTATTTGAGTCATGTCTGAGACGTCAGCAAGGCAGGGATACATACAACCACGACATTAAAGGTTAAATCACCACTACTAGTTCAAACCAGAACACCACGACTGACACGGTGACCACTCAGTACGGTGTCACAGGCCACACACACATACACACTCGTACGGCACCAGCAGTCAGGCAATTAAAAAAATTTACAGTAGATTAGATAGAGTAAAGGGGTGGGGAAGGGGACCGAGTCCGACAATCTGCCAAAGAAGGTGAACCTAAAGTATGTGTGTCCCTTAGGCCTTGTCTACACATTTACGGATATTTTACTCAAAAACTTTCCACACAATTATTCATTTTACAAAATATTTCCATACACAAGAGAGTGCACAAATGATTACAAATGTTCGAACAAGCACGGTGGGCCAGAACGTGGCGATAAAGTCACATCAAGGATTCGTCAAATACCAGAGCAACGTTCTGAGCGTGTGTGGTGAGCTTATTTCCCTTTGGCAAAAGTAACTTAAAAATACTAACAAAAATAGATGATTATATATTTATTGATAATTATCGGATACCTGTTTCTGACACCTTTTTGGCACATCAGTGTGGTGGCTCAACATATAACAATTCTTCATACGGTGATTAAGGCAAAAATAATTTGGGCAGATGAGTTGATGGATATATTGGGAACAAAACTGGATACTGGGCCATCAAAAACTGGCACCCTGGTGACTTTGCCGGCCATTTTTCAAAATGTCCAACAGTGGTTGGTCAACCTTTCCTATTCCAGTGGACCTGCATGGAATAACAGACATAATGTAGATCCCAGTGAGGCTGATACTGGAGCAAAGTTTATTCTTTTTTTTGTTTCTTTTATGCTTTTGATTATGTTTACTTGCTCAGATTTTGTTGATTTGGTCCTCTTTACTTGCTCTTTGTGCTTCTATCACCTTAAGCACACTACATAGTACTTTCAGCAACCACTCTGCACTCGCACCCACGAGAGATCAGCTCACAGCAGGATTGGTGGCAACACAGTCCAGTTAGGCTCATACATATTATTTTTAATACATTCTTCACCCAGTTGCTGACGGCAGCACAGAGTGCGGCAGCAGTGCCCCCAGATGGGAACATCCTGGTAGACTGCTCTGTTTATGGGCTCCCAAACACTTTGTTTTATGTGCACAGATGGATACACAGAAGCAGGAGTTTTGACAAATCTGCACTTTAGAAGGCTTTTTTAAAAAAAAAATCTGTTTTAGTGAGCTAAAACGCTGCTTGCGTGTGGATAAGAGGAAAACGTTCATCCTGCAAAATATCTGTATCTGTGTGGACAAGGCCTAAGTATGCTGCTACTGCATGAGTGGAGAGACCAGATTGAAAAGCTGATAAACACATGCAGCATACAGCCAGTTCCTTCCTCTAACATACATATATAGCTCCTTTTGTTTCTGTTGAAACATCCATCCCTTCCTCTGCCCTTTATTCAACCCTGTTCCTCCTCCTCCTCATTCAGTCCTTCTTGTTCATTCTCCTTCTCTCTCTCTAACAAATGCCCGGTGCATCTCGCCTCGTTCCACTTTCCCAACTCGTCTATCTGTGCCTCAGACACCGATACTGGTACACAGACATGGAGCAGTCTGAGGGATCCCAGGAGAATGGAGCTCTCCAAATCTTAAATCGTTAACAGGAGGGGTGGTGGCGGTGGTGCAGGGAGGGCGCACAGAGAGAGGAAGTGGTGTAAAAATACTGATGAGAAGGAAGGGAGAGGTACAGTCCATCCATGCCGGTCATGAGAAAGAGAAAAGATAGAGAGAGATAGAGGAAAAAATAGAAAAAATAAAAAACAAAAAACCAAAGCGCAAGGCTGTCTGCAGGCATTTTGACCAGATCGGACCAGACAGGTAGGTAGGCAGGCAGAGGGAGGGAGGCACCAACCAACCTCCTCTGGTAGGTTCTGCCAAACAGACATGGCCAGGTGTAGAAGAAGAAGTAGCATACATTAGATCCACCAGAACGTAGAGAAAAGAGAAAGAGGGAGAAAGAGAAAGAGAACACACACACATGCACACACACCACACAAGCCTGTGAGATGTACAAACCCATGAAGCTCTGATTATTCAACAGCTACCTACGGTAACGTTTGGCCCACGTGTTGAGAGATCGTCTTTGTCAAATAGATAATAGAGCAGGTGACAGTCTCCACCTCCTAGTTGGGGATTATTATCATCACAGCCCCCAGATTGCTTTCTCATCCATCACCAATTAAATTCTCCCTCTTTTCTAGCAGGACTAAGAACGTCTTTTCACATGATACTGGGCTCATCTTTTAGTGCAAATGCCACTTCATCCACAAAATTAAATTTAAACATAAAGGGACAGTTCTGATTATGTAAAGTGGGGTTGCATGAGGTACTTATCCAGGGATGGCGGTCGGCACACCCCCAGTTTGGGGAAGCAGCAAGAGTAACGGTGTAGGAAGCTAAGCAATGAACTGCAGTGGACAGGATCAGCAGCAAAACATGTATTTTAACCACTTAAAAAAGGCCCACCTTAAACATAATCATTATTATTTTAAGTGTACACTATATTAAGAATATTTTCACCATGTTACTTTGCTGTTAGACAGCCTTTTCAACTGGAAACCACCATTATATAAGACAAACATCACTCTCTCCAAACCAACCTGTCAGGAATGTTTCAGAAGCGGCCTGATTTTTTTTGTTGACTTGCTCAGATTTTATTGATCAGGACATTTTTTCCTTGATTTTTGTGCTTCTACCTTGGCTTGGTATGCTTTGCAGTTAACAGTTTCTGTTTTTCTGATCCGAAGTCTGCACAGGGTGTTTTATTTTGAAGTTGATTCTCCATGCTGTGCCTCCAGTCCAGCGTGATCTGCTCTGTGCAGCTTGACACAATTTTCCATTAAAAACACTTCTGTGTTAGTTCGGATTCACTACAGTCACACAAAAAACCAACAGATCAGGTATTCATAGACCAGCTACTTGCATATTCTGCAAGCTAAAATGACCAATTTCGCCAAGAGAGTTTGGTTGATTTGGATAGAACGATATCTGGCTTATATAATGGCAAATTCCCCATCTGAAAAGGCTGTCCGACGGCAAGGTAAAGCGGTGAAAGTATTCTAAATATTGCATGAAATTATACGGATATTAATTCATTTAGCTGTTGACCCTGTCCACGGTAGTTAATTGCTTAGCTTCCATGCCTGTAATCGTGTCAGATTCTCCAAACTGGAGGCGTGCAGACTGTCATCTACTGTTGGTAATAAACTGACTATAGATAAGCACCTCATACAGCCCCACCTCAAATAATCTGAATTATCCCTTTAAGCTAACTTGGAGACAAAAACATGAAAAGTCACTGATGGTGCAACAAGCTAAATAATTTCTCTCTCTTTTTTTATATTAGCTTAGAAAACTGGTCACAGTTATAATTACAGGCTGATTTAGAAAATGTGAAAAAGTGCATCTTTTTTAAGGGCACTTGTGAATGAGTGAAAAAAAAGCTCTAAGGCACTTATTGGCATCTGCGAGGTTGTTATTAATGTGCTTTGTGGGCCAAAGGTTAAATATGCAGTTGGTCTAATAATGACTCTACTTACAGGAAGAGGACCAAGGTCGCCAGGCTCCATTGAGTTCTTGTTCCTCATATGGACTGGATATTTCAACCTGGGATCCTCCTGGTTGTCAAAAGAGAGACGAAGGGAGGGAGGAAGCACAGATAAGCATTCATGAAGGAATCCAAGACAGGCTGAACGTTTTACTTTTGCTCTGGTTTGGGGAGAAAACAGCAGCTTTGATGTAACACTACAGCCCAGGCTTCACTTAGTCACTTAAATGTGAAATTAACTTAAACCACCAGATGTCACTAAAAGATCCTGGAAGATCAGCCAGTACCACTGTCCTAGATTTTTAGATTCTAGTAAAACAAAATACTGTATATAAACCTCTTTTAAATTTTATACCATCATGTGAATACTTTATTTCAGCGTCCTAACAAGAACTGTAGAAGTTGGTGCCAGTAAATGGAGACAAATCTGTAGTTGAGGGTTTCTGCTGGTTTTAACAAGCTAAACTGAAGACTTTTTAAGACCATTATGAACGTAATTTAAGACCTATTTCAAGTCCAAGCTGGCAAAAAAGTGGATACACAGTTCGCATTAGTGGTTATATTGGCTTAATTTTGGTTTTGTTTTGTTGTTTTTATAGTAACTTTTCCCCAAAAACACATTTAAAATCTAGAATAAAGTTAAATCCATCCTTGTTACAATAACATTAATGTCATAAATCAGTTTTATCATATTTAAGATGATTTAAGGCCTAAAATAAACATTATATTGATGTTAGACTTTCTAAGGACCTGCAGAAAGCCTGTGATTGTAATACAGACGTTGCCTCAGTTTAGGTGCTTTCCACACAGCTGTTGGTTTTGGGAGGAACTGCCTTGAAATTTAAACTAAAGTCAATAATCATTCATTATTCATTTAGTTTTGGAAACTGAATATATGTTAATGTGCGGCATTGTATGCTCGCTCTGTCTTGCCTTGCACTACAATTATGCAAGCCATTTATTGGAATTCTTATTTTCCCTGTAATTATTACCAAATAACAGTTCTTTCCTAGAAGCTCACTAGGATTTTTGAGGGGGGGAAGTTGCAGACCTGTAAAATAAAGATTTGCCCTTGATTCATATTTCAAAAATCGTCCCCCAGCCTCAAGCACAGTCCGGTCTGTTACCACGGTGTGTGTTATGTTTGCTCACCCAGGTGGTGGTTCTGCTGTTGTGGTCGATGAAGAAAGGCCGTCCGTTGGGGGCTATCCTCATCTCCCAGCCCGGGGGCAGGAAGCTCTGCTGTGTCTTGTGCTGGGACTTGGGGGAGCTGTAGGGGGACGGCTGGGGAGACTGCGGGTTGGAGAACGTGTCCTTTACAGCCCTCCGCACCTGGATGTTGTTGGCTCCCTGGAAGCAACACGGAATAAGAAAAAGAGATGCGGTGAAATATTATCACTCCCAGCAGACTAAAAGGAGATGTAACCGAATATGGATGACTGACGGGATGAAATAAATCAACACTGATGCTCTGAAGCACAACAGATACAAAACAAGGATGGAAACCAGTCTTCAAACAGTTTTTATTTTAGAAAACTGGATAAGATTACATCTAGGAAAAACCCATCATCGTCGTCACAATATGCAGGGTTTGGCAGCTTTTTATGGTAAAAATTCAAGAGCTTTTCAACGCACCTAAACCTCTCAAAGTCTTTATGATCACATCTAAATAGTTACTATAAAAGCACTTTAAAATGATTATGGCTCATAATTATATGATGGAAACCCATTTCCACCATTAAAAAGTGAAAAATATCCCCCTAAAACTCTTTTAATATTTGAAATGAAACTATTCTGTCGTCATATTTGTCATTCATAGCTAGAAAAGTTCTCTGCTGATCCCTTAATCTGGAATTTACCAAGCAACAAAAATCTTATAGAAGCTCATTTCTGTCAGTGAAAGAGTTATAATTATGAGACAAATGTCAAAATTATGACATAAATGGTCATAATTATGATAAAGACATAATTATGAGTGGCATTATGAGTTAAAAAGTCAATTATGAGTTAAAAAGCCATCATATTTATCTTATATTAATCTAATAGTTTTGACGTTATACCACATAATTATGACTGGTGGGAAAGGGTGTCTATGTGATGAGGCTATTTAATGCTGAATTATTTCCAAAGTAAGATATCAACAGAGGACTTATCTAGCAATGAATGAGAAATATGATGTCTTGATTGTTTCATTTCAAATATTAAAAGATTTTTGGACTGTTGAAAAACGAGTGTTTTTCAAGAACTATATTCAGATTCACTCATATCCCTAACCTTGAAACACAACGGTTAAAATTAGGCATTTTTCCAAACTTTCAAAACCTTGCACGAACGCTGAATATATCCGAACCAGTCTCTCTTTTCATCCCATGAAAACAGGGAGGGAGCTAATCAACATCCGTGCTGTGTAGCCTGTCAGCCTGTCAAGCTGTCTATCAAAATGTCAACAGAAAAAATGCAACAAGATTTGATGAGTTTTACAGATTTCAGCTTTCACTGATTCCCTGGATCTTGCATCTGAGGCTTAAAAGGGACAGTTTGGATTATTTGAAGTCGTGCCGACATATTTCAAGTGTATCCTATATTTATTTTTACAGTTTCATTTGCCATGAGCCAGCCTTTTCTGATGGGAAACCACTGTTACATGAGGCAAACAGCTCGGTTTCTCGCTCAACCAGACTCCTTTTGCAAAAACAGTAATTTTATCTTAGAGTTGCTGGTCTACCAGTGCCTTGATTTGTTAGTTTGTTTGTGTTATTGTGTGACTTTAGTGAATCTGATTAATCTTTTAAAACACAGAAGTCACACAATAACACAAACTAACTAACCAATCGATGCAGTGGGAGAGCAGAAATCCCCATGTTCTGCAAGGTAAAATTACTGATTTTGCCTATGGAGTCTGGTGGCTTTAGAAAGGGCGATATTTATCTTATATAACAGTGGTTTCTTGACCTCAGTGGTATATTGCTTTGCTTCCAACTCCTGCTGCTTCCTAAAACAGGGAAAGTACTACATACAACCCCACTTAAAATAAAACAAACTGTCCCTTTTTTGAAGGTTTGCACACAAGAATGTCAAGATCCAAGAAAAGCTGAAGATCACAGGAAACCAACCTTTTCTGGCACCTTAAAAAGTTTCTTAAGCAACATTAAACAGATTTAAGTTGTTCAGGCTAATGAGTGTTCCTACATCGCAGCAGCCATTATCACTGACTGATCTGATTTTTAACATGACAAAAGACTGCATTAATTAATCCACAGACCCCCCCACCTCCTCTGGAAGTTGTAATTACAACATTCTTCCTTTTACTTATATAATGCCTCGTTAACACACAGACCTGCACACGCACGCACACACGCACACACACCTTAATTAAACCTCCTTCAGGCCTGTTCCCTCGGTACAGCACAGGATCATCACGGCAGAGTAAAGCCATTAAATGCAGGCGGAGGTCGAAAACAGGCCGTTTCTTTTTAAGATACACTGTGTTGATCTTAATTAGCCAAGTTTGTGCGGTGCATTTAGAGCTGCTTTAAAGTTTAAGTACAAATGTATTTTGCGTCCATGCTAGAGCAAAAGTTTCACATGTCAGACCGAGTGCATGTTCACACACACGCAAAACACCAATGTAAAATACAGGAAAAACACACACACACACACAGAGTTATAACGAGAGCATAAAATCATGGTGGGTGCAACGAAATCCAAATATTTTTAGGTCTTGATTGATATGATCGAACTTAGTTATCTGTATTAACATGACGGCCTAAACAACCCAAGATGGAAATTTGAAGCTATGAGCTGTGGTTAACACAAGAACCAACTGTGCTGTCTGATTATTAAACTCTCCGAGCACTGAGTAGGAAAACTGGTTTCGTGAAAACTATACAGTGGCACGTATCATTACATGATACATAACTGGTCATTCACACTATTTAAAGTCCAGATTTAAAGCCACATTTCAAGAGCATCTACCTTCCATATTGCGACATATTTCCAAGTGAAACAGGAGAGAGAGGGGGGGATTTAATGTTGGGAGGAAATAGATTTGAATGTTGAAAAGTGGTAACCCGACCTACCATGCTGTTGCTAGCTAGCTAAAGGTTAACTTATGGCGTTCGTGGAGTGTGTGGAGTTCACGGTAGGACTGTTTTCTCCACAGATGTTAAATGTGGCAGCAGCATGGTCAATCCATGTATGCTGGTCATCAGCTATCAGTTTGCGCAAACAGAATACTTCCCCATTAACCAACTAATACAGCAACCACTAGCCACTCACAGGTTTGGAACTGCCAGTTTTATATTTTGACTGGCACACAGACTCTCCACACCATAAATTACACTTAACTAATGAATCTTAGCTCTGTGCCGCTAAAAGTAAAAGACCGATTGATTGGAGGATGGGTACAGTTGAAAGCCTGTGTAAGCACAAATCATATTTTGTTTTAAAGTAAGAAAACATGATTGGATTTTGATATAAAAATACAAAGAAATGGACGTTTTGCATTATATGTTAAATAGGTTCGCAATAAAACCAGGGATCATTTGGAGTAATTCAACAATGTTCCACTCTTTTTAAAACAATGCAAATACTTAATCTGTCCACTACACCAGATGGGTCAAACACTTCAGATGTACAACAGCTGCTTCATGGTAAAAGCCCTCCACTAATACTTGCCTCTTCCATGGCTAACTTTCATTAAGATATCTGACAGTAGAAGAACTGCAGGTGCGAGACTTTCAGTACAGGAAGTGTTTGAGTTAGCACTGAATGTGAACATATATATATATAGACATTTCCTCAGATTTGTTTTTGAAGAATCAGACACTGCAGCTCCAATAAAGCAGCAGCAGCTAACGTCTCCTGTCTGATATCTCACTCTTTGTAAGTGTTGACTGTGGGAGTTCATATCACTTGTCGCTCTGAAGAACAAGAAAGGATGACTTCAAAAATGAAATCTGCCCACGGTTACATAATCTTTGGTACAACTATTTTAATATAATGGCTACCATAATGCTGGCTACAATCCTGGCCACTGACTGCCATCTTTGGGACCCCGACCAGATGAAGCTAATTAAATTCTGTACAAAAAGAAATGATTAATTTCACATTTTCAGTAGCCACACGTCACCTGGTCCTACAGTGGACATCTCTGAACCCTCCCTCTGTTTCACAGTGGCTCAAAGATTCTGTGTTTTTTCTTAAATGTCAGAAAATTAAAGATAAAAATGAAAGTGACAATTATTTTCATTGCCAATTAATCTGTTGATTATTTTCTCGATTAATTGATTATTTAAATCCTGTTATAATCTTGTCAATTGAACGACAGGTCAAAACACCAATTTTCATTGTCGATTAATCTGTCAATCATTCTCTCCATTTATCGATTAGTTGTTTGGTCCAGAAAATGTCAGAAAACGTTGAAAAAAGTCCATCAGTGTTTCCCAAAGTCAAAGATGATGCCTTCAAATGAAGACGATATTAAAAGATATTCAATGTACTGTCAGGGAGGAGTAAAGAAACCAGAAAAGAAGCTGAAGTCAGAGAATTTGGGCATTTTTTATGTAAAAAAAACGATTAATTGATTAGCAAAATAGTTGGCGATGAACTTAATAGTCGGTGAATAATTGATTAAACGTTGCAGCTCAAGCTGTTTTATTAAATTTTGTTGTGTGTGTGTGTACTCTTCTTTCGGTGTGAATGTTCATTGTTTGGGTTTGGGTTCTGTATATATATATATATTTTTCTCTTCTTTAATGTGTTCAGTTTTGGTGTTTCTTATTATCACTTTGCTCCTCTATTTTAATTTTCTTAATGTGCATCCGCACGTTCATTGTTGTTTCATTTTATACTGTTCTCAATAAAATATGTTGCACAGAAAAAAATATGAAATCTGCTGTACATGTGTCTGACATTAGCAGTGAACATTAAACTGATTGGTTTCAATGATTTTAAAATGTTCCTTTAAAACTCACTCACAAAAGATGCCATGCCATTTAAATCAATCTTCAAATGCTTCTGCGGTTGCCTTTGTGCTACTGAAATGGCCTCTGGATTTAATGATATTTAATTTCCAAGATCAATACCATTGATTTGGATGTCCCGCGTTTGCTTTAGCAAATTACAACAATCACTCGGGACCTGTGATCAATTCAAGTAATGGCTTCATCCAGCAGTAACTGCCATCTTGGATTCACCATTGCCAGCTTTATCCTGTTAGTGTTATTGCTTTCAAACACACCGTGCTGCAGAAGGAACTGCTGACTGTGCCAAGAGCGCATATTGTTCACAACAAACTCATCATCATGAGTAAAGCTCGGACCGTTTCACATGATTAATCATTTTTTAACAGAGAGCTGTGTTAGAGCTCGGACATCAGCTCGCTCTCCGTTGAAGATGGGGGGGAAAAAAAGAGCAGTGTGAAGAAAGGAAATCATCCTCCATGGAGAGATGAGGAGAAGAGATGAGAATGTTAAATGAGGAGATCGACATTTCCATAAGTTTGGAAAGAACGAAAAAAAGAAAGAAAAGCAGCAGCGAGACAGAGTTAACCTGAAAGAAGGAGAGATTTCATTAAAATGGTGTAATACTGAAGCAGGAAATTGAGGTTTGGCTGATGTAGATGGGTGAGGATCATGACTGGTCATCTTCTAAGGGATGGAAATGGTGAAGAATTGCATGACGAGAAAGTGTGGAAGGGCAAAGATTGGGGAAAAAAAGAGGACAAAGAGGTACAGGTATGGCGGAGCGGGACGGTACAGGTGGCTAATTCTCACCTCCAGGGGGGTGGAAAGGGTGACAGTAGGGGAGCTGAGGCTACGAGGTCGTCGGACTTGGGGCTCATGGAGGTGGTTGTTGGAGGCATTGGAAGAGGTGGAGGGGGTGGATGCCAGGGCTGAGGCTCCTCCTGACGCTGCTGCTGCTGCTGCTGCTGCTGCTGCTGAGGTGCTGGCTCCGTCTTCAGTCAGCTGTCAGTGAGAATAGCACTTTGGAGGTTAAGTGGGGTTCGGAATAAAGCAAGCAGGGCTGGGGTTTTTTGCGAGAAAAAAAAAAAAAAAGAAGAAACTTGTTCTCATCATTAAGCCATGCTGTCTGCCACCGGAGAGGTCTGGATGCAAGCTTTTCTCTCAGGGAAATGAGTTCCTAAAATGTCAAAGCACGGGTCATACAGTATAGGCCCAAAGAAGACAATCATTTCTGTCATTTCACATAATTATCACTGATGGGACGAAGGCTCGGGATCAGTAACATAATGTACTTGTCACTGTTACTTACAACCCTGATCCAAGCAGCTGTGGCAATACGTAAACCCACATTTACAACGGACCACAGCTAGGGATGGGAATTGATGAGACTTTACCGATACCAATACCATTATCCATCTTTTAACAAGTTCCTTATTGAATCCTGATCAATTTTCTGTGGGGAAAAAAGTAGGCCTACACAGGTTTTCAGTGTCAATGCGACTGTTTTATCATCTCTGAGTGTGAGCACGGTGTAAAAACAAAAGTCGAAAAAGGCATTCGTGTGACGCAGGTGTGCAAAACCTGACTGGAAAATTTGGAAACGGTTCT
>JAJHUR010123407.1:7290-20489 GCA_027495735.1 Lutjanus campechanus | reverse complement strand
GTAGAATATTGCACAAACGGAACCTAACATTCGGAAGTATTTTTGCAACGTGTTTCTCTCCCAACTCGTCAACTTACACTTCAAACTATGATGCTGTAGGTAGCCCACTAGCATCAGTTTCGTACATGTAGGACTCAACGTATGTAACGTCTGGGTAGGCTTTCAAACTCAAAGCACAAAATAAAAGTCCTGTGTTTGTTTCGAGCAAATTCCTCCACCCCACCTCCTCCAAACTTGGCCCTTTCTCGCTCTTTATATTCAGTCACCTGACTTTGATGCCTTATTAATTCATTGATGATGATGCTAGCGGCATATCCACAGCATCATAGTTTGAAGCATAGGGGCACTTATCTTGCGAGGCAGCTGGATTTGCGAGATCACACAAGAACCCATCTTGCCAGGCTTCAAGTAATCCGTTTGTGTCCACACCAAAAGTGGTGAAGCCAATCAGCAGGCTGCTATGGACGTGATTTCTGGTGTATCGAACAACTCCATGGAAACAATGGTGGCTTCTGAAGAGGTTATCTTAGATACTGTGATAGCATCAGTTATAACAGAACTGGAGAGTATTTCTTCATTGAAAGAAGAGCAACGAACGACACTGAAGGCTTTTCTCAGTTTAAGATTATTTTTACTCTTCTCCTGGCTCCGCTAACCTGCCAGATAATTTGTTAGACAGAACCGGAGGATTCTTGTGTGATCTCATTAATCCAGCTGCCTTGCAAGTTAACTCTCATAGTTCCTCTATCTGATTGTTTGAAGTTAGCCCGCATTAAACAAATGCTTCATCCAATCACCTGCCAAGAGTTTTTTGAAAGTGCCAGCCCTTTTCCAAACAGTTTCTAAGGACGACTTCCCAGATGATTGGATGGCTGGAGTCCTCTTCCACAGAGGCTGCCATGTTGAACCACCATGTTTCTACAGTAGTGCAGAAGGGACAGATACAACGGTTCTGACACAGGCTTTATGTTTTTTCGTGATTTCATGGCCACCTTAGTTTCTCCTACACACTTGGAAGGGGAGGGTGAGGCGAGTGGCATTCACTTGGTTTCAAACTAAAACCTCAATGCTAGATCCCACTAAATGGTGCACACTGTTTCTTAAAAAGAGTAAAAATCACTGATATTTTTGCCCGTTGACATTTTTCATCTCCAGTGCAGCAGAGTATAATTTAGAAACAGCCCCCTTGACTCATTTCAGTGAGAAATGACTGAGATTTTGGTGAAGATTTTAAAACGTTCATATTTCTATTAGAAAAATTACGTGGCTTAAATAAAAACATGTTTGATTCACAGGTGTCTGGCCGTCACAGTCAGCTGTGGCAGATGTTGCTGGCTTGTCTCACCCACATTTGGATTACGTGGTTTCAGAAACTGACAAAAAAAGGAGGCCAGTAACCCCAAACTCATGCTGTTCTTAATTATAAGTCAAACATTTTTATTTCACACTTCCTGCTGGAAAAACAGCCCTTAAAGCAGCATTACTTGTTTTGTATTTTTGTTTGTTTGCCGCTTGCTGGCAGAAGAGCAAGCCAGAAAACACAATACCGGCAGGTTCCCACTGTATAAAGTTAGCAGACACATCCATCCAAGGCAGCTCTGCTGTAACGTCAATAATCTTTGACAGCCATGATATAGTTTTTATATTAGTTCATTGTCGGCACAGGTTACCATGGTTACGCATCTCCAGTCAGCAAGATAGCTCTCAAGAAGTCACCTGATAAACGCAGTGCGTCTGAAAATATACAAACTACTGCGTGCAATTTCAGGTGCAGTGAACGACACCTGAGACGTCCACGTTTTGATGTTATAATGACATCACAGTTGCCATGAGCACATTTGTCAACAATCTCCAGTTGCAACATTGGTTGTTTACGACCTCCACTATTGAGCATGACAACTGGATAATGAGAAGCTTGTGGGGAGACTGGAAAGCATCTTTGATATGGTTTTGTTCCAAAACAGAGAGAGGGCCAGAAAAGAGAGGGCCAGAAATATCAACACGGAAAACTAATCCATGAGTCAGTGGTGATGACAAACAATCCGATCAACTTCCTGCAGATATTTTATGACAAAAATGTTTGTGTACTGGTACAAAAAAAAGCTGAGCCGAATTCAGGAGTGAACACATACAATTAATCTATATTAACCATGCAGTGTGTTAAGATATGTTTGTATACAAACTACTGAGGTGTGCGAGTGTGTCTGACGTATTAAGGAGGGAGGAGGGGGATGAAATTAAAATAAATAAATACAATTAATAAAATTAGGAATGTGAAAAAACGATCCATTTGTAATCTCAACATTTCTTTTTAGCTTTGGTGAGACATTTCCTACCCTGCCTACCCTGACCATACAGGTAAGAGTGACAAATTTGGTCATTGATAGATTATCAGAGAGCCTCCAAAAGATAGGATAGAGCTTTAAAAATACCTGTACTGTAATGTGTGCAGAAGAGCAGTGGTTCTCACACTTTTTAGGCCATGCACATCCTTCTACATCCCAGGCTGACACGCCCCAAATCTCCTACACATTAAAAAAAAGAGAGAGAAAAGAAGTCGCCATGAAGGTGGCACATTCAGAGGCTATTAAGAAAATAAAATTGCAGTAAAGTTACACACAATCTGCAACATAAAGAAGGAGAATAACTTGCATAGGCTCAGAAATACAGATGGCTCTCCTACTGATTGAAGACGGAGAGAAAATAAAAAGAGTGAATAGGCTCAGTAACCTGGTCAGTCCCTCCATGGTTTTGGGGATTGCTGCAGCCTAAATACCTGATTTCAAAGCAACTTTTCTCAATAATTGCAATTCATGTTGCAATGATTTTAGGCATTTTTTGCAATTAAATTGTGGGAGGAAGTAAAAATTGCACAAAAAAAGAAATGTTTTTGATATAATCAATTAAAAATCAAAAGGTAACTTGTTCTTTTCAGAGTTGGAACTTGTGAGAAGCTACGATTGGCCCAGTTTGCAGAAAAGTTGTGGTGATTGATAAAAATTGCAAGCTCGTGCTGATTTCATGGGGATTCGTTGAATGTGTGTGAATTGTTCCATTTACAACATTGCAACTTCCTGCACTGCCATTTTATTTTCATCTCGCACACCCCCTAGAGGCAGCTGATGTGCCTCACTTTGGGAAACCCTGCAGAAGAGGCTTGTGATACTGTGAAAAAGCAAACAGCACCTGGACTCTGACTATTGCATTAGTGCAGTTCATCATGCAGTAGGAAACAATAGAGATGTTGTCTGTCTGAAGCAACAGACTCTCTCCGGAACCAGAGTGGGACAACTGCCACTTGGATCAGAGACACGTGTCCATAAAACAGATCTACATTTCCATTTGTAGGTGTTTAAAACGACACTCTTTTCCTGTGCAGAAGAGAAAGAAGAAAAAAAGCAGGAAGTGTTAAAGTTTCAGCCACTGTGATCTGATAATCTTTCTGTGGCGAGAGATTTATCAAAGAGACAAATGACGGGAAAATGAATCAAAGAAGACCTAAAGAAAGGGATCATTGTTGGAATCATAACAACATTTTTAATATTGAATTTTAGCCACAAAACCGTCAGATTACACCACATGTGGATTCATTCTCTGATGTCAGATGGTTAAATCTTCAGCGAGGACATGATGTGTTCAGAGGGGTTTTTGAAAATCTACAAAACTAGTCAGACTTAATTATTATGGACATGCAGGAATGCAGCACAGGAGGACTCACACAACGAGATCTTGATTCTAAATATTGCTATTAAATACACTACGGGGCTGTACACACACTGAACACACACACACACACACACACACAAAACTGTGCATGTCTGTCTGTGTTGGACTTTCCTCAGTGCAAAGTGAAGGGTGCAGGATGAGTCACCCAATTTAAAGGTTACTCTACAGGTGCACCCGGTCAATGATCAAGGGCTTGATTGATCACACATGAGGCCAATTGCCAGCAGATCAACTCACTACAATATATGCATACAAATGTTAGCTTGTACTCTGAGAATGAGACAATAATAGAGTCACAGAAAACAGGTAATTAATCTCAATTTAAACTTAAAGATATATGTGCATTCAGTAGAATTTGATCCACTTGTCCACCACAATGATTAGGAGGAAACTGACTTAAATAAGTAAAGTCATCATGTTTGTAAGAAAATATCACATCTTTGGACAAAGGATGCATTATTGTTGAACAAAAACGTGTGTTGTTGTGATCTTGGCTTTGTTATCAACGAATAAACTCTGAATAAATAAACTCACTGGCTTAAATTGCATCTTGTGTTTCTGCTGCACATTTCACAGCTTTTTGCCAAGTACACAAACAACAGCTGGAGCTGTTTGTTTTTATTGTTCATCAATTAAAGAAGCTCTCTGGGCAATTTGTCCAAAAACCCCACAATGCTGCACAAACACGAAATACTTCAAATCGAACATGCAAAGACAAAGAGACAGAAACATGACCTCAGATGCAGTGCAAGTGTCTTATAAGAACAGTTTTTTTTATGGTGCATTGAAGTCATGGTGATAAACTGTCACTGAAAAAGAAACAATTTATATTACAATATATCATTATTAAATAAAATGAAGATAACTTAATTACAAAACACCAATGTCTCAGATGACTGTTAGGCTCTATTGCACATGTTAGGATTCTGTTTTTGCTTTTTTTTTAAAGCTAAGAACACACCCTTTCTTTCTTTTCTTTTTTTGAACTTGCAAAGACATTTCAAAAGGGGATTTTCAGCCTTTCCACAAAATGAGAAACTCTGAATTCATAACATAAACTGTAGGCTACACACAGCTGGAGGTTAGCAGACAGCAGTGAAACATTTTTTCTTGTTTTGACCAGTCGTATGGACAAC
Source organism: Lutjanus campechanus (assembly GCA_027495735.1). Lineage (NCBI taxonomy): Eukaryota > Metazoa > Chordata > Actinopteri > Lutjaniformes > Lutjanidae > Lutjanus > Lutjanus campechanus. The sequence continues at coordinate 15,627 of JAJHUR010123407.1, read as the reverse complement.
TTTTTGAAATGTTAAACTTAACTCCAACAGTCCTTTTTTTCACAGGCGACATTTAGACTTGTGATGACATTAACATAATTAATGTCTCAGGTCTATTTACGTGTCCCAGTGAGTAGACACCCCAGCATGCACAGTACCAGGACCCTGAAACTGCTGAAGCAACTAAATGTCTTCTGTAAGCAAGAAATACTCAAATTATAACCCTTTGCTGAAAACATCATCAGATAAGATGACTGTAATGTCAAAATATAGATATTGTAATAAATAAAGATTTGGTTTTCCTGCCCTGAAGTGGCGCCAAATGTACTGTAAGAAAGTCTCCCATCCCACAGAGTTTCCACATTCAGTTTTGATTTGTTTCCACATGTTCATTTTCCATCCATCCATCGTCCGTACCTGCTTATCCTGACAGGTCGCGGGGGGGCTGGAGCCTATCCCAGCTGACATTGGGTGAGAGGCGGGGTACACCCTGAACAAGTTGCCAGTTCATCGCAGGGCTGACAAACAAACAACCACTCGCATTAACACCTACGGGCACTTTAGTTATCAATTAACCTTTTATGCTGCATGTCTTTGGATTGTGGGAGGAAGCCGGAGAGAACCCGAGGAGAACATGCAAACTTCGCACAGAAAGGTCCTGCCCCAGCCGCAAACTCCCGAGGCCACGAGCCAGCTGAAGGATTCAAACTCTTGCTTGACCTTCTTGCTGTGAGGTGACAGTGCCAACCACTGCGCCACCGTGCCGCCCTTCATCTTGTTCATCTTTGCATTTTGATTTTCAATTATTTTATCATCCATATTTACTACTTTATTTTATTGTTTAAACAATGCTTTCATTGAGAAAGGGGCTTAGCTGTAGATCATTACAAGATAATTCTGAAAGATTATGACATCATTTCTATTATTAAGAATTACATCTTTTCACTGAGAAAGTCAAAAAGTGAAAGACACATGAGTGATCAGACGATGAGTTGATGCCTTAAACTTTAAGCTGTAAACATTCACCACAGCTCCAGCTTCACACTTTGCCTTCAACAATTACCGTAGTTGTATGCGCACATAGTTTTCCTGTACAATGTACAGGTATTACCAATATTTTACACTTCTCAACATTTTGTTTTTCCTCTTAATGCGGTTAAAAAGTGGTTCCAAAAATGTAGTTTAGCTGTTGCCGTGTCTGATGCATATTTGACTCAGGGGCGCAAGACTGGTGGGAAAGTGGGCCTGAGAAAACAGGGCACTAATGTGTGGAAGATACTAGAATAATTGTAGTATCTTTGTTCATTCTAGTAGAATAAATAGCCACTGATACGGGGAAGGGCCCCTACAAGTTCCACAATATTATACTATCCCCTTGTTTGACTGCCTGTGTACGTTGCCCTGCCAGACTGTGCTGTAAAAACGCTGAAAATAAGACCAAATTTGCAATAACCTAAAGCCATCTGAGAAAGAAGAAGCAAATCAATTTGGAAAATTGCTTAAAATGTGCATCTCTAAGAGTGTAAAAGTAGAATTATCTTTAATTCCAACATTAGAAGTATTTAAAAAAGTGCAGACGTTGGTGTAAATACTGTAATGATGTTCTGTGATCACACAGCTCCATTTTCCTTCTTAATGAAGTGTGTTACACAACCAGGCCGTGTTTATCTTCCACCTGATTGATCCTTTATAAGGCGCTGATTACAACCGACTAATTGCACAATGCTGAGGGGGAGGAAACACACACAATTGTAGGAACACACACAGAGTTAAAAGACACACACACCATTAAGAAGAACAAGAGGACACACTGTGTGTTCTTGCAAAATGCATGAACACACATTATCTACAGTCAAGCAAAAACACACACACACACACACTCAGGCGTGGGTATAAATACACAGATTGCCTGCCTCATTCTCACACCCACACAAACACTAACACACACATTCCTGGATTCCAGCTCGTGTCGGGTGTGTTTACATGCCGCCATTCACTTCGTGGTCTGGCGTGAGGCATCGAAAGTGATCAGAAATCGGACCAACAGAAAGCCGGGCCAAGCCGGAGAGTAAATAAGTAATAAATCTATCCCACATCAGCGGAACGTTTCACTGTAAACACGCTCTTAAAAACCAGTGTGTTGTGGCGTCCTGTGCGGATGGGAAGATGGCTGACATTCCTGCTGCTCTCCACAAGAAAGAGAAAGAGCTGCGAGTTTACAGGGTTTTGGCCGGTTTCTCCGGAGCATCTGGTGGCTTTAATCACAACAAAGCACAATTAGTCAACGTCAGAGAGACGGAGTGGAGGCGAGGTGGAGGGCGAGAAACGTGTGAGAAAGACAGAGGGAGGAAGAGCGGCTGTTGTGCCAGAATTTGTATCATGATAAAAATGTGCTTCCCTCGGGGCCTGAACGAGGAAATATAATGAGGGAAATTTGCTCAGTAAATGAAAAGTACATTAAAATCCAGAACACTATAGAACGACAACTTTCTCACAGTATCAGCGGATATGTGTGCTTTATAATAATAATAAGATTTAATCTAAGGAGTCACTTTAAGTTTGTTTATTGAATGTTTTTTCTTCTTCTCCATGTTAATGAAATCAGCCATGGCTGAAGGAAGCATGTTTTAGGGGAAACACATTTTGGGCAAAACAATGAACCTTTCCTGGTTTATTTTCCCTTTTCTTAAATTATTTTTTTTAATGTGATTTAAGTGCAACGGATTTGTGTGAAATTGAGATTTGGCAAAAACTGGATGTAACCGATAACCAGAACGAAAACTGTTATTTTTTACCCCCAGAAAAGAAAAGAAAAAAACAAATATTTGCCTGACATTCATTGCTTCATTTATTTTCCCACTTGGTAGGCAGCAGAAACGAGAAAAGATCAAACCTGACATGTACTTAATCACCTTATAAACTTGTATCAGCAGAAAGTCTAATTGCATCCAGCAAACACGAACCAACATAATTATTCATTTATTTTGTAAGGAACTGTGTTAGATATTCACTCTCCTTTTAGCTCTGGTTTGGTCGCCACCACCTCCTGAGAGAAATATCTGCTTTAGCTGCTAAGTGTTCCACTATGTTCACCAGCTGGTTGTTAACTGTGTCTGTCTGCTGTTTGGTGCAGAGACCACAGTGTACACTTGGTTTATCAGAGATATAAACAGCTGCCTGCCGTTGGAAAGTGGTTGATGAAAGCAGTTTTGGAGGCTGGAAAATAAAAACAGGGAGTAAAAAAGTTAAAGCTAAAAAGCTTCGGAAATTTCAGGGGAACTGTAAAGTCGGGTGATCTGTGGTTTTGACACTTCTGATAAAACACTTTCTATGTAACACTAACTTATTGTTAATATGCAAAATCTATTGATGAATCTTTTTATAAATGCAGCTTTAAAATAGCATCGACTACATGTTGCAGGTAACTCCAAACACACAGAGTATCAGAGTAACTGCTAACTGCTGTTCACTATAATCTCTGCTGTAACTATGTTTAACTGTAGCTTGCCAACTAGCTGCCGTTAGCTCAGTTAGCAGTGCAGCTAGAGGCCCTATTATGACCAGAGGAGTATTTATGTTTACACTGCAGTCAACAGAACCAGGCTCTGCAGCCTCTCAGTGCACTTGGACGTTTTCGGCTAACAAACATTACCTTCGGACACCAACGGAGGCCAGCTTGACGACAGGGGAAAACTGACTCCGGAGACAATGAAGACGGCAGGCGGGGACAGGAGAGGAGTGAAGGGCTGAGGAGAGTGTCGGACTAAGGATCTATTTGTTAACCAAACCAGAATGGTTTTGGTGAGTTTTATTTTGTTTCTGTCAAGTCTGAAGTGTGATTTATGAACAATCTCATCGAGACAAACTTGAATTCAGACAGCGTACATTTATTACAGACGAACAAGCCTGAAAATCTTTCCTTTCTTGACATTTTGTGTTTATTTTCTTTATTTATTTGTGAGACTAAAAAAAGCTAAGCGGGCTTGTGAATGTAGCAACCTTGCTGCTTTCGTACATCAGCTGAAACTATGGGAGGACTAGATACTGATTAGCATGCTAACTTCAGCAGATATCTCTGCAATAAAATACACAGACATCTATGACGTTAAGTCATAACTGTATTTTTCACAATTAATTTACAATGTTATAATGTGTACTAATAAATAAAGCTCAGATTTCCTATTTGCATGAAAATTTCCCAACACGTCCTCAGACCTAAACAACATAACAGGCTGTTTGCCAATGACTCCATGAAAGACATGATCGTTGGAGAATACCAACAACAGGTGGACCTTTATACGTCACGTGACCTCCTCCTTTTCTCCCATCATAATTACTATGGAGGTTGCTGCTTGACAATAAACATAAATATGGGTCGCAATGAGCTGCTTGCACAGGTGACCTATATGGCCATTTTTCTAGAATTGGAGGGGTTTTTTTTGCTTTCCGTCTTCTTTGGAAACAGTATCAATTTTGCTTCACTCCAAATCACCAAATCATTCATTCACTTAGATGTTTTTTTTTCTAAATATGACCTTTGTTAAACTATGAAAATTAAGAAATCGGTTTTGCCACCTCGAGAAGCCACTCTAGTGAGTCCTGAAACATTTTTAGAATAATTTCCCCACTTTATTTTATGGTTGTATTCAATATTTTAGGTAATTTTCTGGTTGTCTCATGTAATTTTTCTCTTTATTTCCTCTTGTCAAATACTCTGTAAAGTTATTGTTTTTAAAGAAGTTGACTTCATGCTTCAGTATAACCAATAGATGTTGCCTCCGTGTGTCCTCAGAGCAGATTCTGGAGGTCACACATAAGCATAGCGATCATTTTACTGGTCAACATCAGGTCCGTTTAATAGAGATGGAAAGAAGCTGGGATTTCTGGGGGAGTTTGAAACTGATCCCTCGCTCCCTTGTAAAAGTTGCACACTTAACTGGACGCATGCGAGGAGGTGAAATTGATCGTAGCAGAGTGGGTGTGAAATATACGCGCAGCTCTCGGCCACCTGGAGCTGCACGTACGTGTGTGTGCAAGTGTGTGCGTGTGTGTGTGTGACATCTAAGACACCATGCAGGTCCCACGCACCACTGAGAGCTGAGAGGTAAAGCGAGGAGCAATAACCCCCATAACTTCTACGGCTCAAATTAGCGGTGCTTTTTAAAAGAGGGCCTCCCACACAGCTATCACCACGTTCACCACTGAAGACCCTAATTATCAGCTCCGAGAGCCCCGAGTTCACTCCAGAGACTGAACCTCATATGTCATCGATGGACAGATGGCCACGCCCCTCTCTTAAGAATGGGAACACTATCATAAAAGGCCTTGATGACATAAAACAAAGCGATTGGCTTTGACATGGGAGGAGATTTGAGCTCATTTGGGGTTTTTCAAAAAAAGGGAACCAGTTCTGAATTGATCCTGTGCTTTATGGCCTGCTTCCCCCTCTGCGCTAGGTCGCTGGATTTATTTCTGCGTCTGCACAGCAGGACATAAATCATCCTCGGACTCTCTTTCTTCTGCTCTTTTTCTGCCCCCCTCTTTCCTCTTTTTCTCTCCCTCTGAAGCGAGGGATGTGGCTGTCTGCAGGACAGAGTCCGGCTCTCTCCCCTCCGGAAGAATTAGGCCCGCAGACATTACCACATTGTATTTTGCGGTGCAGAGTTTTTCAAAAGGGGGAACCAGTCCTGGCTCCACCACAGTTCCACTCCTGCGGGCCCCTCGGGCCTCTTTCCCTCACTCTCTAATTAGATTAGCCGGGTCCCCAATCTGGCAACCCAGGGTTCCAATCTGGCAATCCGGCTACCTTTGCGGCGGCGCAATATCTGGTCTTAAGAGGAGGAAATGACCTAAATGTTGGTCAGTATGGTATTCTGTTACGCTCGATGGTGTGCTGACAAAACGACTTCGGTAATGAAGACGTTCGAGGCGAAGGAGAGAGAAGGGAAAGAAAAAGAGGATTTACAGCCGAGCTCTATGAAAAGTTCTGGGCCAACCGAAGGCTTGTGGTCGGGGCAGCCATTTTGGGAGGAGAGCTGGCAGCTGAGGGAGCCATCGCAGGTCGGGTCAGTTCCAAAACAGCCAATTAGGCGCTCAGGGGCTGTTGCATATCAATAAATATCACCCGAGCATGGCGCTACTTGGAGGCCTACAGTTAATTTGCAATAAAAAAGCAAAAGTGGATCTTTCAGTCAGAATGAATGCTGAAGTCACTGAAATATTACCGGCCACTTTCTGCCTCTCTCCTCTGTCGACTCTGGTGCAAGTGCTTCAGCATCTTCAAGTGTCTGAGCAGAAGGCTGTAAAATATCGCAGCGGCATCGGAAAGGAAGTCGTCAAGCCAACTGATGAAGCCAAAGTCGGAGCCAGAGGTTTGAACAATTTAGGAGCCTGCGAGTCTTACAGGACACTGTATTTCTGTCAGTACGAGTGCTTAACTGACTGCCAAAGAGATGATTAAGAAATATAAAGAAAACACAAAGTGAGTCTGTGCATGAAAGAGGAGGGGGGAAAAAAAGAGAAGCAGTTAAAGCTGAACAAGGACGGTCAAACGGTACAGAACTTCCCGCAGCGAAACACATGTGCAGACAAGACTAATCCAGCCGTGCACTAAATTCCACAGCCAGCCATCTAGATGGGACGTGACAGTATAAAACAGAGGAGGACGTCTGGAGATTTCACTGACAGGAAGTGAGTGCTGTGAATGATTCGGCCTCATAAATCATTTTTCTGGGGAAAGATGCCGGGAGCTTCCAGAACCCGGCGTCTTTTTCATGCACAACTGATGAGTTGATCCCTCAAAGGGTGCTGCTGTGAGCACTGGTGTGTGTGTGTCTGTGTGTGTGTGTGTGTGTGAATCGCAGCTCCCACGCTATAACACAAATCAAGATGTTATGGCAGGTCGCGATGACTAACTTGCTGTTGTTGTGTTTGAGGTTTTTGTTGCGGAGAAAATAGTTACAATCCTTCACCGTGGCCCGGAGGGAGCTGAGGCTCTGAGCTCAGGCCTGCTGGTGAAGGGGGAGAGTCCTGAGTCAGGGAGACATGTTCATGGGAAAGATCAACTGGGGATTTGTCTCTACGGTGTACTTAGTCTGTGTGTGTATGTGTGTGTGTGAAAGAGTACGATTAAGTAAGATTCTATATTCACAGTAATTCAGATAAATTTGTTTTGGCTTTCACACTGAAATCAAGCTTTTCTCTGTGAAGAAGTAGGTCTCATATTCAGTTTTAGTTATTTACTGTTGCAACAGTGATATGATCGTCACCCTCCGCAGTCCAAATATTTTCATGGGAGGTTTTGGTGACTCCCTGAACAGCTAAAGGACAATAAATGTAATGTTTCCTAAAAGGACCAGGCTTCTCCTGCCTCGAAATCCTGCATGTCAACCAACAACAGTTTCACACAGGTCAGGGTTGCCAGGTCTGTGGTTTTTCCGTGGAATTAGGCTACTTTTGAAGTGCTGCCACTTTTTGTCTGTGGGTTGGAAGACCTATTTTGTAAGCAAATTACATGACTAATATCTATGAATCAAGATCCATATTTTGAATGAATTGGTATGTTTATACCCAAATTCTATCAAACTGACTCCAGAACAGATCAGCACATGCACACATGCACACACACACATATTTACTCTTAATATATGGTTAAAATATTGTGAAGTAACATGATAAGCTGACTGAGACGCAATAAGGTACTTAATGCATATGAAGCAAAAACGGTACATTCATGTTGGCCAGGCAAGGAGGAAGGAACAGAAGAGGGAGAAACTGCAAAGCAACAGGTTAGTTTGTGTTCAAAGCTATGTTTTATTTATGATAATATACTCTAAGTAATTACACGAGGAACCAGATGAAAGAACTGTTTTGGGGAAATGGTGGCACACTTAACATTTATGCTGTTCTTTTGTAGATATTATAATAAAATTGCAATGATACCGTAGCAATCCTGTTGCATTTTAAAAATGGTGTATCTGGTTTTGTATGGGCATATGTTGAGTTCTGCTCTTGGTTTTGTCACACAGCCCTGGCAACCCTGACACAGGTGGTCACTACCCCTTGTATTGACCGCAAAACGTCACATCGGCATCACATTCGCATGACAATAGTTCTTATGCACACTAAAGCATCTGTCTACATAGGATCTGTCTTGTCCGTGCATTTCAAAGCGTTCAGCAGCAAATGAGCAGCCAAACTTTCTGCTGCAATATGCAGTTTTCCTTTGAGGTGTGTGAATATTCCTGATCTAGCAGCCACATGTTGGCGATCAGAGCAGAGGGATTAAAGTTTAGCAGTTAAGTTGTCTAGGTGCAGTAAATGTACAGTTTCCCCACGAAAAGACTGCAGAAAAATTCC
>JAJHUR010123406.1:0-12068 GCA_027495735.1 Lutjanus campechanus | reverse complement strand
TTTTTTTTTTGTCTATGCACACCATTTGGGTTTTAATCAGTCATTTCATGACCAAAGTGTAAACATGATGTGGTTTCTCTACTCACCCAGCCTCCCTCCCCTCCCGAGGAACCTGTCCCTTCCCCTCCCTCCAAGGACAAGGACAGTAATGCTAGTAAAAAGCCCCCCAGCAAAGGGAAGGCTGCTGCTGGCAGTCAACAGGTAGATGCGGAGCTGGGGTCCTCGTGATGAAACTCTGCCCACGTCTGCTGCTCACAGCTGGCAAAAGACGGTGTGGGCTGAGTTTCTCAGTGGGACCTCATTGGCTTGGCAGATGTTAACCTCTGTCCAGCTTCTATCTGCCTCGACCCGGGTCCTGGCTCAGTCTAATCCTGTCTCTGTAATGACTAACACTTCCACTGAATATGCCACTGTTTAATCAAATACACATGGACACGCAGTTGTTGGGTGAAATGATATCAGTGGACATCTGTTTGAAGATTTCAACATGTAACAACGTGCTGACCTGAGATCGGGCCAAAAGTGCAGTATATGCATGCTTACTGAAGAGGTCACATGTCACTTTAAGGTTTCAGGTCACTCCACTGCATGAATATGTGTGTGTTTTGGAATAATTTCACATCAGTGTTTGTTAGGGTTGGGCGATATGTTAAAATTTTCCAGTTGGCCACTATCAGCACCTTCAACCGGTGATTGCCAGCATATCAACACAGAGAAGCAGACGATTAGAGAATTCACTATATTACATATGCTACGTATGTTTACTACGTCCAATAAAATAAACTCACAAAGTGTCAAGAAATTATATTTTCCTTTTTAAACTGGAAAAATACAATCGTACAGAGTCTGAATTCAAGTTTCTCGCTTTTACTGAACTAAGATGAGGTTAATTGGCATGTAAAACTCACCAAAACCATCTTTGTTAGTCCTTCCACTGTCCCAATTATCACCAACTCTGCTTTGGGTGAAATAAATCCTTAATTCACAGCATTAGATGTTGAAAGAGTCTGGCTCTACAGGCTGTTTTCCTCTCACTCCTCACTCAGCTTAGAGCACTCTGCTCTGGCTGAGTGGGTGTGTACTGTGCTGTTAGGTGAGAGCGTGTCGCTTAGCAGCAGCCCTCTCTGCAGAGGACTCGGCAGTGGACTCAGCCCATAGTCGATAGGCAATATATTCGTCCAATCGCCCAACCCTAGTGTTTCTGTCAATGGATTAACCTGCACCGAGATCTTTTCAGCATAACACCACTTTATCTCCTGTTTCTACTTATTGTCTGTCACCTACACAAATCATGAATGACGCAAAAAAAATCTGTGAGAAAACATGATTTCATTCAATTCCAAGTCCACATCCACAGACCGAGCACATTGGTTCACTCACTCTCCCTCACAAACATTGTGATGCTGTTTCTCCTCGCAGGGTGCAGCCGGTAAGAAGCCTGCAGCAAAAGGCGTGAAGGATGATGAAGATAAGTCCGGGCCGATCTTCATCCTCATCCCCAACGCTAAGGAACAGAGGATCAAAGAGGAAAAACAACTGAAGGTACGTGACTGGCTGAAGAACATGTGGCTCATTGAAGCAGCAGTTACATACTGACAGCACATGACCAATCACAATTCAGTTCAACAGTAGGTACCACTCCATCCTAGAAAGTCAGACAGTCAATTGAAACTGGTGACTTTGAGTCAACTTGGACTGACCTGCAACTGAAAAATAGCTGCCGCAATCAGAAATGAACTCATCCAGATTTGCTGCCCTTACTTAACTGAAGTTATCAGTTACAAAAATGTGATTAGAAATACTGTTGTCTCAAAATGTTTCTTTTATAGATTTTGAAGTGGAACTTCATCACTCCTCGAGATGAGTACGTGGAGCAGCTGAAGACTCAGATGTCCACCTGCTTTGCAAAGTGGCTGCAGGACGAACTCTTTCACTTTGACTTCCAGAGACACGTCAAAGCAATAGGAGTCATGATTGAGGTACTGGTTGGTCTTGTATCTATCTCGCATCTAACATGGTGAAAAACCCAGTCATTAATGTTAAAAATGGTTGAGAGCCCAGATATATAATGATATAATATAAAAATATATCATTTTTGTATTTGACAGAGACTGGAGACTGAGAGCGAAGCCACCATCAGCTGTCTGGACCTGATCCTGAAGTGGTTCACCCTGCGCTTCTTTGACACCAACACCACAGTCCTGATGAAGGTGTTGGAGTATCTGAAGCTGCTGTTTGCCATGCTGAACAGAGAGAACTATCACCTGACTGAGTACGAGGCCAACTCCTTCGCCCCCTACCTCATACTCAAGGTGTGGATGTACATCATATTCAAAATGATAAAAGAAGCCACTCTAAAACTTATTTTTGCTCACAGTGTCTTTGCCTTTCTTTCAGGTTGGAGAGTCAAAGGATGTGGTTCGCAAAGATGTCCGGGCCATCCTGACCATGCTGTGTAAGGTTTACCCAGCATCCAAGGTCTTCCCTTTCCTCATGGATGGAACCAAGTCCAAGAACTCTAAACAGAGAGCTGGTAGGTCTCTAAAGACGGAGAGCTAACTGGCTAAAGCTGCTTTAAACTCTGTTCTATCCCATTCTTAACTTCTTAAATGGAGAGTTCTTAGAGAAGTCTTCAAACAGTGTTGTTGATGTGTTTTCCTTTCTGTCTTCAGAATGTCTGGAGGAGTTGGGATGTTTGATAGAAGGCTATGGGATGAATGTATGTCAACCAACTCCAGCAAAGTCTCTGAAGGAGATCGCCGTTCACATTGGTGACAGAGACACGTCTGTCCGCAATGCTGCCCTCAACACTGTGGTGGCTGTCTACAACGTCTGCGGGGACCAGGTCTACAAACTAATTGGAAATGTAAGATAAAAGATTATACCGTTGCAATAAGACTCAATCCCAAAACCCACTCTGCTGTGCTGTTACTCACATTGTTCTACCCCTCCTGCAATTTCCAGTTGTCAGAGAAGGACATGAGCATGTTGGAGGAGAGAATCAAGCGCTCAGCCAAGAAGACTCCTGCAGCTCCTGCCAAGCCGAGTGCGACAGAGAGGTCTCAAAGAGAGCATCCAACCAATCCCAACGCCACTTTCCTCCGCAAGCCTGCACAGGAAGACCCCAACAAACTCAAGTAGGTCAACTTTTCAACACAGGAACGACCTGTTCATTTCCAAAGACTATTACTGAAAAGTACTGATTCTAAATAGACAGAATATATCAACATAATTGATTAAATATAGTGTACACTACAAAAACATGATGCATACAAACTAGACCTTCAACGATTCGTCCTCGGTTAATATTCAGCTATTCTGGTAATCGATGAATCAGTTTGAGTCATTTTTAAGAAAAGTCGAAATTCTGACTTCAGCTTCTAAAATGAGTATTTACTGATTCTTCTACTCCCTTATGACAGTAAGCTGAATATCTATCTTTGACTGTTGCACAAATAAACCCTGTAACTGTGTACATCTTAATATTTTAGTGTTAAACATTTACCTCTTTGGTGTCAGTAGTAAGATTATGACTAGTCGTACACTGGCAATCTTGATTTGAGTTTAACTTTCATTATAAGAAACAAGACCCTAGAGAGACCCTCTTGACTCAAAATCTTGTTCTTGAGATGAAAGAAAACATGTTTGTTTGGTACAGACCCCAAAATATATCACATATCTTCATGATTTTAGCTATTTCAGTTAAAATAAAAATTGTAATGAAAGAATGATCATTCTCACTAATTGTATCGTAATGTCAATCAAAATAATCGCAACATGGCCTTTTTGCCTCATCGTGCCTTAAAAGAAACTCTTAAGAGATAAAGCAGCCTACACACACAGAGCCTTTGGGACAGTGTCCACCAAGGGTTGTTTTTTTCTGAGCTGAAAATGCAAGGCGCACTTCTGAAAGCACCCAGCTGGGGGCACTTTGGATGCGCAGTATATCTTGACCTGAGATGCTTTGGCTGCTATGATACAGAGTATCCATGGAAGTAACAGTTAATTTACGTGTTGTGCCTTATTTCACAGATAGTTTATCAACAAATAGTAAATGTAAAAATGTTGGTAAAGTACTTGCTCTGGATGAAGGGAAGGCCAAAGCAGGTAGGGATAGAGGATAGAGATGTTTCCTTACCCACAAAATTTCACGAACCCACATAAACTAAACCTGAGTACCTTGGTGAAACCCGGTTTAAGGAGTTCTTTAATATGAGCAGGACATAACTTGTTATTTCTCCTGTCCCTACTCCACTTTGATTGGACAGCTGGGTAAAATGCTGCACTCATCATGGTCACTAAGTACCCAAAGTTGAATATTTTTCAACTCTCTGCGTCCAGAAAAAAGTGCCAAGTGTGCAGAGTTGAGCGCAGAATAGACACAGTGCTTCCTTTTAAAAGTAATTCAAAAACTACCCTGTCCTCAAGAAGAAAACACCCTGGTGGACACAGCCCTGTAATGTTTTAATGCTAAACATCTACCTCCTTGTCAGTGTAAAACATTTCCATTATTGATTGAGTCTAACTTTTTATTGTTGGAGACTTTAGAGATCAAGCAGCCTACACACAAAGCCTACTGATGATTTAATATTACAAACAAGGATTGGTGGAGTAGGACAAACATGAAGTGGTACAAACCGGGCAGAATGAGTGTCAAAGTGGTGTAAAGCAAAGCTATCGAGGATGAATTTAATTGTATGAAATGTATCATTATTTATGAATGCATTTCTACCTAGCAAATAATACTTAAAAACTAATTCATAAATAATCCACTGATCCACATTCCAAAGACCTGCATCTGTATAGCGCGGTAAATCTTGATGCGTTTTGTTGGTAGTAGGATTTATCCAGTGATTTGTGATGACACTTGAAGACTAGCATACTTCCAACTTCATGCGGAGCACTTTTTCAAATAATAAAAAAAGTCATTGTGGATGTGAAATGTTTTGACCGTATTAAAACCCAACTTTTCCAACTGTTTTTCACCAGCATGTCATCCATTCTCTCAGCCACCCACCTCTTTAATCTGTCAGATCTATAACAGACCTCTATATGCTGTGGACTGTTGGGACTTGACTGCCATAAATCTTTTGAACGTTTGTGTTCTGCTCGCGACTAATCTGTCTCTCTCTTCTTGTCTTGTTTCACTCAGTCATTGCATGTTGGGTTGCTCTCACAGACACATCGAACAGTTGGCACGATAAATCCCATCCACTGTGTCTGTGAAACCAATCTTAGTGTGACTGTGTGTGTAGCTGGCTGCTGGCCCAGCTGCCTGTCTTCTGCCTGTCTGTCTTCTCTTAACCCTTCATCTTTCTTCCTGTGTGATTTCCTCCTTTCTCTGCTCTGCCTGCCTTCCGTTCTGGAGCAGAATAATGTATCGCACGTATAGGATGTGAGTACCTCCTCCTCCTCCTCCTCGTCTTTCTTTTCTACATGTTGTCGTTGTAAGAATTCCACTCTGGATGCAAACTAATGCTCATCATCCATCAACCTAATGAACAGAAAAGTTTGCTGTGACATTTGACTGTTAGTCGTGCTTCTTCGCATGGTAGGTAGAGCACCAGACTAATGTTCAAAATGTCCTGCTGTCACTTCTACATATGGTTCATTCTTCCCTCATCACCCTTTTGTCTAACTTGTGTATGTTATTTATACTAGACATGTGATGAACTGTCTCTGCTTAGTCGTGCAGAATCCTGCCAGCTACAAGTTTTGGGACACTGTATTTTTGAAAAGTCAGCTTTGTGATTTTTGCAAAAAGGAAACTTGTCACCTGTTGGTGACCTCTGGAGCATCTCCAAATAAAACCATTTCCTCCAGGCAGTTGTAGTGGTGTAAGAGTAGCTGGAAAACTGTTGGGAAAACCAGAAAACATTTTATCCATAAAAATGATCCGGTTTCATCACAGTCTGTGACATAGTTGGTGTGTGTGACTTGATGCAGTAGAGCGTTAAAGGTGTAGTTAGTGATGTGGGAGAAAACGAGTAGAGAGGTTGTTGATATTTGAAGTGTAAACGAATACAGACCCACCCCTCCCTTCATACTCCACCCCGGGCTCTACCCCCGAAGTTCATGGACGTGCATTGTCATGGCAACGGCCGTAGAAACTAAAGCAGCAGTAAAGCAGCTGAAATAGCCAAGTTGTGGGTTAGCACACTGCTAAGCTGCAAAGCTAAGGTTAGCTGACCCGTCAGACAACTGTACCCACAACTCGACTGCTGTTATAAATAGATAACATCACAACAACAGAACATTTTGGCAGATTAGACAATATGATGAATGCCTGACGGCTGTTACTGTTATGTGAAGCACCGCAAAGATAATGTTGCTCACCTGTCCAGCAGAAAGACGACGACCTGCGCGTACGTTTTTATTCCGTTTTATCCCCTTTTTTTAATTAATTTTTTTATTTTTTTATTTATGCTCCTCTGACCGTTTTCTCTTGGGCTGTTTTTCAGCCATGGCGAATGCAAAATATCTGCACCTGATACACCGTGTCTCTCTCTTACTCTAACTGCACACGCTACGCGACCTACTACTCCCGCTCCCCCCTGTGTCTGATCTTTGCACGAGTATGAACCGGCCCCCCGGGCGTGAGGGGGTGGACCCATGTACTGGTGGCTCAGTCCGAGCCACAGATTTACCTGCTGAAATTCAGAGCCCAGGCTGTGTATTGAAACCGGATTTTTTTTTTCCAGCATGCTCTCAGAAGTGACAGCTTGTGGATAGTGAGGAGAAATATGGTGATTTTGACTAAAAGTGCGTCGGATTATATCGCTAACTATGCCTTTAAGGGCACAGCACCTCAACCCAAGTTACATAGTGTGAGAACTGCCATTCCGGGCATTCAGTGGGAATAACAGAGGCACCATTCTCCATCAGTGTTTTCCCCTAGATTATTTTTAGATTTTTGATACAGGTGTTGTGCACTGAAAACATGCCTGAACAGATGAGCAGGCACGCAGGATAGCATGTTGACATGGTCAGCTTCGGTCGTGTGGTGCCACAGGCTGTCTACATTTTTTATGCGTTTGAATTTTTGTTTGATCAGTACATTTAAAACTGTAAATCTGCTTTATCTTCCTTGGCTTGGAGAAAAATTTTCTCATATTGAAATGTTGCAACAGCGAAGAAACTATGGTTAGACAACCCATTAACTGGCGATGGGCGATATATTTGCTGCCTACCTCCAGTCAACAAAATAAACTCCAAGTGTCAAGAAATGAAACATTCTCACATCTCTCATTTTCCTTATTAAACAGAAAAATGAAACCTTTGTACATTCAGTATATTTGTATATTTTATCTTATGTATATATGGCTACTTTTCTTATATATTTTATTTTTTACTTTGACCTGTTTTTCTGTCTGTGATGACAGCTGCTGTAACGCAAGAATTTCCCAGTTTGGGATCAATAAAGTACTATCTATCTATCTATCTATCAAAGCAGTACATTTCTTTTTTTCAGCTTGGTAAAGACTTTTGTAGCCAGCCTTTTTCAGTGATCCAGGGACTGGCTGGCTTAAATTCACCTGCCTAATTTGTCGTATGTAATCTGGAAACCGCTTGTAAAAGTTATAAATAGTCTTGGCTTTGGTCAGATTTATTTGGTCAGTTGTTAAACAAGAAGTTGCAGCAATTTTGAGTGCCTGATTCGGTTAAGATTCAAATATCTAATTTCCTCAGGTCGTGCGGCAGAAATGGCTCACATCAGCTGGTTTAATAAGCTCTTATTAAGCTAAAAACCGCATTGTTTTTTTGTTTTTGTTTTTTTAGAAGTCTTAATGAATTACTCATTAATGTGGCCAACAGTCACTGAAGGAAAATGTTTAGAATTTTTCTTTATTCCAATTGTGACGGCAGCCTTTCAGTGTGATTTTCTCTCCTTTCTAAAGGATGCAAACACATAATGTTGGTTTAAGATCAGTGCTGATCAGCTCCAGTCCTGGCACTATAATCTGGACAAGATCTGGTTATTCACACAGTTGGATACTTGAGTATTCGCTTCTGGCAAACAATCTTCATTAAGCTCAAAGCAGAGAAGGTACTTGAGGGTAAACCCACTGAACTCATCTGCTCATCTAAATGTTTGACCCTCTGGATGTTTAAAACTCTTTGAATTGGAGTTTGTAAAACTCAAAGCATAAAATAGGCTTTTTGAAATGTGATTGATTGTGTAGAAATATTTGTCCCCTTATGAGAATCATTGATTGGTAGTCAGAACCTTTTATCCTCCTTTTCATGGACCGTCTTGCACTGAACACAAACAACATACAAACTAATAATTAGTAAAAGCTTGTCACTCAGGACTGGAGTTAAAAAGCACTGATCGATAATACACTGGACTAAATCTACTGTCTTGTCCACCCCCCCACCCCTCATCTCCACCATTGCCACCATCTGTCCTTCAATCTTTTCCTCCCCAGTCAAGCTCGTCAGAACGCCCAGCACAGCGAGTCCTCCCACCCGTCCATCCCCAAGGAGTTCCAGCTAGATCTGGACATGATCGAGATGGATCAGAGCAGAGTGTGCGAGCTGCCGGACCTCGTCCAACACAAGCTGGACGAGCTGCTGGAACCCATCATGATCCCCGAACCAAAGTAAATACACTCACATTTTGTTGGTATGGTCGTCTTTGTGACAGACACTGAAGCACACATGCTGTTCAGATATCAAAGATATGTATTATTTTTGTGTTTAAAATTGCTTGCGTTTGTGTGTTCAAAGGATGCGTTCTGTCTCTCCACACTTTGATGACCTCCACAACAGCACGGCCTCCACCATCAACTTTGTCATCTCTCAGGTGGCGAGTGGCGACATTAACACAAGCATACAGGCACTGGCACAGGTATAACGCACACAAACATTCAGAAATGTATTGCTTTTATGATTTGCAACAGCGGTCATAACTGAAAATATGTTGAACCAAGACATATTCATGAGACATGTTGTCATTATTGATATCTGTGTATGAAGATGACGTCTGTGACATCACTGAAGGAATGTTTTGATCCTTGGACTTGCATTTAGTACTTGCTGCCATTATAGCAGTGACCAGCGTTAGAAAAACCACATTGGTTGAAGGGTGGAGCAAGCTAGAACACCCACAGCTTACTGAGAGGCAGTCAGTCAAACTGTGAAACTGACTGTTACACAAGTGTGGTATGATACGGTCTGCTATAGTAGAGTTGTTTTTCATGTTGTGTACAGTTTTCCAGGACATGACAGGAAGCTCAGAATGTTAAATTCACCAAAAGGGAGGAAAACAAGCTTCCTGAACCCAAAGGTGAACCAGTGGGAGTACGTCTGAGAGACCCAGTGTGAAATTCTGTTGCTTTACAATAGAAGTTGTGTACTTGTTGATCACAGGAACTCCTTGCTATTTTAATTACAAAGAGTAAAATGTGACAGGTTGGGGATACATAAGGTGTGATTTCAGGGGACAACTGGGCCAACAAAAGGTTTATTCACAGAAGTATGTTTATTAATGTAAAAAAAAAAAGTTGACTCTCAGCAGAGACACTCGCATAGGAATATATACAAATAATTATATTTGTATAAGATCAGATAAGAATAAAATTAGAATATCTTCTTCCACAATAGGAAGCCAGAGGTGTGTACAGTTACTTAATGACTTGGCTTTCTAGCCTGTGAAAAAGCAAGCTGGTTCTTAGATGGTTCTCAAGTTGACCCCAACTCTGAACTTGCACCAGCACCAAACTATTACTAGGTTCTTGTTGGTAAAAAAAAAGAGCATATGTGTTAAACTTGAGAAATTCTGACACTAGCACCCCCGGTGGTAGTATCAAAAGAAGATGCTACTTTGTTGTTTAAAAAAAAAAGTGTGCGGTTTGTCCCTGCAGATCGATGAGGTGTTGCGGCAGGAGGACAAAGCAGAGGTCATGTCAGGACACATAGATCAGTTCCTCATTGCGACCTTCATGCAGCTGAGGCTCATCTACAGCACACACATGGCTGATGACCGACTGGACAAGAGGGACATCATCAAACTGTACAGCTGCATCATAGGAAACATGCTGTCTGTGAGTCGTCGCCAACTAATACCCTGCTGCATACACCATCATGACATGACACGTGTGTAATGGTGAGTGATCACCGAGGATGAGGAGACACTAATATGTTTGTGAATCATGTCCCTGTCTGTCAGCTGTTCTCTATGGAGGCCCTGGCCAGAGAGGCGTCTATGGGTGTGTTGAAGGACCTCATGCACGGTCTGATAACACTGATGCTGGATGGCAGAGTGGAGGACATAGAAGACGGACAACAGCTCATCAGATCCGTCAACATGCTGGTCATCAGAGTTCTGGAGAAATCTGACCAGACCAACATGATCAGGTTGGTGTGAAGAAACACTTGTCATTTGTGTTTCATGTGCGTGTGCTGAATAATGACAAATAGTAACATCATTTTCAATAATGGTGAGCATAACATTTTTATAGAAAACAAAAACAACCAACAAAATAATTTTGTTTACATTTAGCATTGGTCACTAATAGACATTAGCTGACTGAGTGAATTCAGGTGAGGGGGCACAGTGACCTGTTTAGAGGGGCCTGTTCCCACATGGTCTGACAGAACCACAGTTCTAGAAGAAACCAGATCAACACTGTTGTATTTTTGAACCTGTTATCTGACTCGTCCTTCTCTTCCTACCTCTCTGCAGCGCTCTGCTGGTTTTGCTTCAGGACAGTTTAGTCACGACAGCCGGTGCCCCCATGTTCTCCGAGCTGGTCATGAAGGTAAGGACTGATAGCAGAGGACCTGACGCATCCTACATCCTGCTAACATGGTCCATGTCCATTAGTACTAGAACAGTCGAGATGGTCATTTTGACCCTTTTCAAATTTACACTTTGAATTCGAAAGTACAGTACTGCTGGTCCCCGACTTGGTGTCGGGTCAGTGTCTGTATTTTCATTTAAAATGTTTATGTAAATGACACGGAAGGCAGAACAATGTGATTATTTTTACCTATTTCAGCCATGCACAGTTGAAGATGCTCCTTGATTGCTTCGTGACTATCATTGTCTCTGTCAGTAAAACTTCACAAGCAGTCTCGAGTTCCAACATCCTGATATTAAAATACAAATAATTAACTAATTAGATTCAATTAAGATTAGGTAAGGGGGGTAAGGGTTGTAACACTTCAGCACCTATAACTCACTGAATTTTTCTGTTAAAGCTTCTCAAATGTTCAGAGTACCCTCGCTTATTATAAATAGCAATGTTTTTATAGGTGGACATATTAATAATGCTAAAATAACATGTTTATAATCTTATAAAATACACTTAAGTGTTCCTTGTTCTGAGTAATTCTAGATTGATCTAAAATTTGAATCAGATTACTGATGGTTATTATCCTAGAGAAAAATACTGCAGTCATTACGGTTTACTACACATTTATTTTATCCATTTTTATAAATCTTTACAAAATTTACATGTCGTTGCTATTTCATTTTTAAAAATATAAACGAACAGAATAAATGCATTAATCTCTAGCCTGTAATTTATCATGAGATAAGGAAGTTTGGAAGTCAAAGGTCAAAATGATTGTTTGTTTGATTATGTGCCGCGTTAAAACGCTGCGTCACACATGTTAAACTGAACTTAATTTTGTGTGTTTTTGTGTGTGTTCAGTGTCTGTGGAGGATGATCCGCTTCCTCCCAGAGACCATCAACAGTATCAACCTGGACCGGATCTTACTGGACGTCCACAACTTCATGAAGGTTTTCCCCAAAGAGAAACTCAAGCAGCTCAAGAGTGATGTCCCACACAGAACCCTCAAGACTCTGTTACACACGCTCTGCAAACTCACCGGGGCCAAGGTGACACACACACAATTTATTGAATCACAATCTGACCCAGGATCTAAATCATTTTATCTGAGAATTTAACTGAATGCTCAGAGTAATTTTTCTGTTTTTATTGTGTTTACGTGCTGCTAAACAGATCCTGGACCACCTGTCGATGATAGAGAACCGTAACGAGTCTGAGCTGGAGGCTCATCTGAGGCGGGTGGTCAAACACTCTGGAAACCTGTCAGG
>JAJHUR010123405.1:0-10279 GCA_027495735.1 Lutjanus campechanus | reverse complement strand
CTTCTTATTTTTTCTTTCATGCCTTTTTCTTTGCTCATTGTATGAGCTTCTGGTAATCATTATTTTTCTTAAATTATGTGAATGCTATTTTGATTAGTATAATGGTGTTTATTGTTTTTTGTTTTTTCTTAAAAGGAGGGGAGGTCCTTAGTATAAGCCTGCGGCTTCATGACCTCTCCTGACACATTTGTATAGTTCTTTTTTTCTTTCTTTTTTTCTGCATTTAGGTATTTTATGTGTGCAAATAAATAAAAAAAAATAAAAATAAATAAAACATTATGTTTTGTGGCTATTACAGTGGAAGCTACAGTTTTTGGCCACATGGGCTTCCAAAATCAACAAAATATAAAAATTTGTTGTAGTGGCATTAGGTTTCTGTTGAATTATCATTAAAATAAGGGCATATTTCCCAGCATGCATTGTTTGAAAGCTAAAAAAGAGGTAAAACTCCAGCAACATTTTGTAGTATGTTAAACAACTTTATTCTCAGACCAATCAATGCATTTCAGCTCTGACATTCATCAGGGTCATCATAGTATGAAGAAATCATATATGATGAAAACTGGCTGTGTGTTTGTAATACATTTTAAAGATAAGTGTTGGTTACTTGTTTCCTC
The DNA here is from genome assembly GCA_027495735.1 of Lutjanus campechanus. Lineage (NCBI taxonomy): Eukaryota > Metazoa > Chordata > Actinopteri > Lutjaniformes > Lutjanidae > Lutjanus > Lutjanus campechanus. The sequence continues at coordinate 9,662 of JAJHUR010123405.1, read as the reverse complement.
AATAATGAAAACAGTGTGAGCCATGAACAGAAGTGTTTTTTTCTGAATTGTTACAAAATTAACTCTATTTGTTTATTCAGAATCAATCAACATAAAATTTTAAGGCTGCCCAGACACAAACTTTTTGAGTTTATGCAACTAGTTTATTTTTTTAGTGCAGCCACTGTTTTGTGGGTCTAGACAAGATGACAAGATGTCCCAATCAGGATTAAAGAAACTCCTAATGCAGCGTGGAGTTTTCAGTCTTCCAGTCTGATTATGGGTGCTTCTAAGTCGTGATGTAACTTTTACTTGGTACATAATATGTATAGTAACTTCACTGTAGTGCTGTTTACACAATGGCTGGTGGTCCTCACTCATCAATGAGTGGGCAAAATTAGATATGGGAGCCAGTCAATTCGAGTAAAATTATAATTGACACAGTATAAATCCAATGGATTGTGTAAAGATGCGACTCTGTGCATTTGATTGGTCACGCTTATGGACCAACCCTTATTTGCTAAACCAATTAACGAAAGCTGAAGTTGATTGCTGACGCCTTTGACCAATCATAAGGCTGGTTTTCCTGATGGGTGGGTCTTTTCCGTGGAGGGGTGGGGTGTTCGAGGTCATTCAGTCCCTCTCTGATTCACTCTGTCGGCGTGTGTTTGTGGGGACGGGTAGTTGGAGTAAGGAGTCGCCGGGCGGTAGTGCACCCTTAAACGCTTTTTGGGAAAGAAACGCCGCGAAAAAATAGCACCGCAGACTGAAGAAACGACCCCCGGTGACGACTTCTGGGAAATTATTCAACGCAGCGACTGCGCCACACGCACAACCAACAAACGCAACCAGGCTATCAAATGCTAGCCAGCTAGCATCCCTGAAAACTGACGGGATCAAGGTGTTGATAGCTAGCCTCCCAGCTAATTATCCAGCAGCTAGCATCCTCCAGCCGTAGCATCATTAGCTCACTTTTCCTCTTCGCATACGTCGGGACTTCAGCTTCACCCATTCTCCCACATTCAAACACAAATAGACGCCGGAGCTTCATCACCGTTAGCTGCTGTTGGTGGAGACAAGAGACACACCGTCTGCGTTGCTTCAGTTGACACCATCACACCCATCTCCCCAACCCCTTCTCCTCTGCCCCTCTCCCTCCACCCGAAACACTGGAAATCCACAAGCGGCCGGAGAGCGGCGAAGGGCCGGCGGCGAAGCTGGGGGTGGTAACACTACCGGACTCACAGGGAGTCATAACGGCTACAGACAAGCTCAGCCGTGGGGAGCTACCGACGAGTATGGACGGGCTGGCCGTGGAAGTTCGCGGCTCGAACGGGGCCTTCTACAAGGTAACCTGGTTCCAGACGTAGTTTCCAGTTGTCCCAGTTAAAAGTTTTGTTTCAGGAAAACAGTTTGGTTTGGTTCTTCTGAGCCCAGCCTTAGCTAGCAGTGACTCCATTAATGTTAGCTTGGGTCCAGTTCTGACAAACAGGGATGGTTTTGCTTCCATTAGGGATGGCCATTGTGGGGTGGGTAGCTAGCTGTAGCTAGCTATGAAGCTAGGCACACTTGTCATCACCATGTATGGCCTATATTTGATCGTTTTTACCAAATGTCAATACGAACACATGGTATACCATATGAGGCAGACGCTTATAGTTTTGGCATGGCATATAGTGTTTTTCGTATCCTATTGCTTTGTCTCGAAATGTGGGGTGCAAGCGTTTAGCTGCTAATCAGACAGCTGTTTTGCAGTTCAAGTATGATGAGATGCTACATCAAAGCTCTACATATTTGTTTTGCTGCCCAACCCACCGTCCAACTGAACCTTGAATCTTGTGTTTATTGCTCTGCCAAGTGTGTCACTTTCTGTTTCATTTCTGCCTTATTTTCAAAAGAAAGTGCACTTTCATATCCACACACATGACCACAAGTCTTTGTTGCTGCTGTGTCACAGCTTGTTTTCAAACAGCACATTAAGATGGCAACTCTGTGGCATTCAGTTAGGCTGAACAATTAATCGAAATATGATAAAAAATCGCAACATGGTTAAGTGCAGTATCCAAATCGCAGAAGCTGACGTTTTTTAGATTTATAAGTGGCATTATAATGAAGTACTGTAGTACTGCAGAGATACCCTGGCCTACATTGTTTTAAAATCAAAATGTAAGAAAGCATGTTTGTCTGGCCAAGTGTAATATTTTCATGTTTTTGTTGTTTTTTTTCCAGTGAAAATGATAATTGTGAAGCAAAACTGACCATTCCCACTAATGGTGAATCATAATGTAATCACAGTATTGCCAAAGTAATCACAACATGATTGTTTTACCATGTCGTGCAGCCCTAGATGGCAATTCAACTTGCTTTCTCCACATTAATTCAAATGAAAGACAGCTTTAATATCAATATTTTTTATTATTCACACAGTCATACTGATTTGAGTCTTGGTGAACATTGTAAATTATGACATAGTTTGGAATTCATTGAATTTTAGCTCAAATCTGACTGAAATAACCCAACTCATCATCTCCCTGCTTTCCAGTCTTAACCAGGATGGGAAGTTAAGACCAACCATCAGCCAAATGCTCTTAAAATATGAAAGTGGCTCGAAGATTTTAGGCGCAAAATAATGATTTACTATTGAGTGGCTGGTGGATTTGAACATTTATCTGTCAGTGGCTGTTTTCAAAGTGAATTTTATTGCTGTCAATTTAAACACATTTATTTCGCCATGTGCTCTTCTGCTCACGTCTGTCTTCAGGCTTTCAGCTGGTCGGCCGGCCACATGGTGGTTTAGCGACCAGCCTATATTTACTCCCCTCATGCTGCTTCACCTGTCGTTCTGTTTTACAGGGTGACAGTTCAGCTCTGGCATGAATGAACGCTTTCCACTCATCTCTATTACGTCCATCATCTCACAGCTCTCATTTTGTGGACGGGATGGACACTTAACTGTGTTAGTGACATTCTAAATGTCATATTCTAGTAGATATGTTGTCCTTGATGGCAGAGTGTGAGGGGCAAAAAGCGTTATTGCTTTTTCTTCTTGGTGTGATTGGCACACAGGGTAAAAGGATTTAGTTTTCTGAATGCCCCTCATTCACCTTGGTGTCAGTGTGAGTCAGTTAGTTTTCTCTTTTTAACTATGAATCAGGAGGATTTTTATGAACCTGTCAGGGCAATACAGGACCTGTTAGGAAAATGGCACTCCGTCCTGTTTATAATCTGCATCTTTTGCAGCACCAAGCACATACCAGGAATGCTGATTAAAAACCTAATTTTAGGGTCGAAACTGTTTTTGTATTCTTTTGATTGTGAATGATTTTCCACATTGCGGTCTTTTTTGACAAGATATCTTGCAGAGATCTCGGTTTTTGCACATTTATTTCTTTTTTGTCAAAATCAATTCAATCAAATAATCATATCTGAACACAGCACTACTTTAGTGGAAAACAGACAGCTGTCCCATCTAATCCTTTTTCGTGAGATTTGAACCTGGCTCCTCTGGTCTGAAAAGGTCTTGGTCACCACATGGACCTGCATGCGGCTGAAGCAACATCATCACGGAGCCGCCTGCGAGTGACCCCTTTATGCCCCCAACTTTCCACCAGTCACGTCATGCTAGAAAGAGGGCTTGCCTGCCCTTTGACCTGCTAGTACTTGGTGGAAGCAACCTGACATAACATGCACATGCAGCTGTCTCCTGATTTGACCTTTGGAAATTGAAGAATGGGCACTTTTCCAGTCAGACCTGTGTCATCAATAGTGTCTTCTCCAGAAGCTAGCCAGTTCTAGTGCCACGGGGCAATGTGAGAGGCAGATGTTAGCCCTTTATGTCGATATAGAGGCTGGTTTTGACCATTTACCGGGACCATCTCATGCTAAATTCATGTGCTCCTCGGATGGTCCCTTTTTTGACTTGGGAACTTGTTCTTATGACTTTGAAGTGTTCATGAGCTTTTATGTCATAATGTGAAAAAAATCATTGAGGCTGCATCAGTACATTTCCTGAAACCACTAAAATATTGCTTTGCCTGACTTATCAGAGTTAATGCCAATAAATAACTTTTTAAGCTAATCTTGGTCAGTCTATGTGGACAGTAGCTAATAGTTACAACCTAAAACCATATTACAAATTCCACATGAGAAAAAAATTGATATGCAATACATGAATAAATAAAAGCTATCATTAACATTAACTCTGGTATGCTGTGTTTCTGCAAATACAACTTCAACAGGCAACAACTCAGCAAGTAGTGTAACAAAATGTTCCCCAACTTTCTGAGCCATTGTTCAACTTGTGGTGGTGTTCACGTGAATTTTACTAGTCGAGAACTAATTTCTCTGATTATTCCAACACCACATTAATGCGGCTTCAGAACAGAAGTGGACTGCTTAAATGGGGTAAAAATACTAATACTATGGCAGCACATTCCCAGCAGGTGTATCCTCACCCCCATTCCCAACCCCCATGCACGCTTCCACGCAAAGACACTGCCTGTCGTCTCTGTCCCATATACGGTAGTGTTACACTGAGAAACCTGCCACACCCACCACTTTCCTCCCATCTCGTCAGCGCTCAGCATTGGGAGGGGGTGTTGGTCAAAATTTAGGGCCACTGTGACAGATTTGTGGACGGCAATGATGGACAAGTAACATCTTGAAGAGTCGCCTCTGTCCTATCGCACGTAATCTGTCCATATGGGCTAGGCTGTGGGCCTTCCCCATACACGTGCCCTTGTGAACATGCCCCTTGTAAAATTATAGTTTTCCAACTCGCACACAAATACAGAGCTCGTACATTTTCATTCTGTTTGTGTGTGAGCGTGAGTGTGTGTGTGATTTCCAGGCTGTCTCTGCTGTCAGGAGGAGTCAGTGTTCCTCGTCACTTTATCCAGCACAGAATTCACAGCCAGAAAATTGTGTCAGCGATGCGATGTCTCGGCTTCCCAAAAAGCCCTAGATGCTCTTTTTTTCAGGAACAGTCACAGTATTAGTCTAGCAGGGCTTTACAAGCCAGCTGTCTGCGTTGTTTACATGCAGAAATCAAATGCTCACAGCCCCACCCCTCATCGCTGTCTCTGTCTTGTGCATTCGTGGGAATAAAATTTCTTCCTTTCTGTTTTTTCTTTTAGGGTTACATCAAAGATGTCCACGAAGACTCACTCACAATTGTTTTTGAAAACAAGTAAGTTGTTCTTTCTGCTAACCTCTCCTGCTTTATGAAAAAAATAGACCACAATTTAGGCTTGAACTTTAGTAACTGAGAGTTAAAACGGCTGCTCCAGGCTAGTACTTCGCCCAGACATTCAAAATGGTCCTCTCCAGCACCTGTGTTTCTCATGCAGCTGTCCATACATGTCTCTAACAGTTTTTACCTCCTGTTCTAACCCCTCCTAGTCCCACCTACTGTCCCTTTCCACTACCACCCCCCACCCACCTCTGGTCCCTCTTTATCTATTTGGCTCAGAGTGTAAAGCAGGGTAACCCTAAAAATAGTGAGCCAAGGTATGCAGGGTGGGAGGGGGTGGCAGTGTGGTGGCCTGTGTCGTTTTTGGATTGTTCCTAAACCCCCCTTCTCCCTTCTCCTTTTACTTTCTGTGAGCACATGGAGGTGTCGGAGTAAGCGGTTGTATAAGATAGTGAATGAATAAAACACATGTTTTTGGTCTCTAATGATAGTGAAAAGGCTTATAAAGGAAATTTCTTTCAAATCTTGCATTCAAAATGAGCTTGAGAGTTTTTTTTTAGTCATCAATACTGAATGAACATAGAAATGAGCCAGTTTTCATTTTATGTGTCCGGTGTAATAATCTCAAGTTTCACCTTTGAAACCCATTTACTGAACTTTATAGCACCCCGTTGAGCTATTTCCAAGTTCTTATTTAATGTACAGGGACATCATACAATGAACACAGTCAGTCACTGTCTGGACACACTTCCTCAAACTTACTCATTAAACTTAATGAGCCATTTTCATTTTTATTTTCATCATCTCTGTTAATGTGCTGCAAATCAGAAACTGGAGTACTGCCATGTCATTACAATCCCAATATGACAAGAGCGGAAAAAGAACTTCTTGAACTAGGGCTGCAAGTGATGATTATTTTCATTATTGATTAATCTGCTTTAATGATTAATCTAATCATTTTTACATTTAATTGATCAATTGATTAGTCTATATAATGTAAATAGGTGTTGAAAATGCTCATTACAAATTCTCAAAGCCCAGATTGATGTCTTTTTATTGCTTCTTTTGTCCAGCCAACAGTCCAAAACCCAAATACTCTTCATGTACTATTTTAAATGACCAAAAAATTTTTAAAAAAGCAAATTTTTACATTTAAAGGGATAGACAGATTATTTGATGTAGGGTTGTATGAGGTACTTGTCTGAGGGTCAGCAACAGGGTAAGCCACTTAGGTGTACGCTGTATTCACAGCATGTTCAAAACTTAACTTTGCCATCCGACAGCCTTTCCTGGTGGGAAAGCATAAGCCAAATATTGCTGTCTCCAAGCCCACCACACTTTATAGGCAAAATCAGTCATTTTACCTGACACGGGACTTGCTGGTCTGCTGCTGCCTCGATCTGTTAGTTTATTTGTGGTGTTGTGTGAATTTGGCGAATCAGAACTATGCTTTAAAAACACTAAAGTCACATAACAACACAAATAAGCTAAGAGATCAAGGCAGTGTTAGTTCAGCACTGCCTGTGTTCTGCGAGGTAAAATCACTGCTTTTTCCCATTGAGTTTGGTTGGTTTGGCGAGAGCGATATTTGACTTATATAATGGTGGTTTTCCAATTTAAAAGGTTGTCTGACAGCAAAGTGAAGCAGTGAAAATATTCTAAATATAGTGTACACTTAAACTGTTATAGAATTTTTTAATCTTTTTTTTTCTAGGTGGCTAAAAAGCATTTTGCTGCGGAGTCTGCACAGGGCAGTACATTGCTTAGCTTCTGAGCTGCTTTGATTGATGAATCGACTTATTGTTGCAGCTCCGTCTTGAACTATGTAAAGGTATTTAGTTCTGTCACCTGCAATTGTTGCTAAGCTGACAGTTGTTTATGTTTCCCGCCACAGTTGGCAGCCAGAGAGACAGTTGCCCTTCAGCGACGTGCGGTTGCCTCCTCCAACCGACTACCACAAGGATATTGGTGAAGGAGAAGAGGTGGAGGTAAGGCCTGCTGCTTTGTGACTTTGCTCATCCACCTGAGTTTTCACTAACTTCATGTCTCAAGGCCTTGGTGTATTTAAACTTGATCAGATGCATCATTATGGGCCAGAACTCATTTGACTCACATTTCTAAGACAACTATGTGGCCTATAAAGAATGGATAAATGAAATTATCCACATTTTGAAGATTTGTATCACTGTAAAACAGCCCAAAAGACAGTCGTATGCTGTACTATTCTTTGTTTTACAATATCTTATATTGGCTTTAAAATGTCCAATAATTTTACATAACATATTCAGCATTTCCTTCATATAGTTAGTTGTACAGTATGCATCCTGTCAGCTTTGCTAAAAACTAAGATGGATTGGTCGGATGCCATTCATGACACAGCATGGGTCTATTGTTTGCTCAGTGATCATGTAGCCCAGGCCACGTTCACTGTTGTCACATCTTGCTTTCCTCTACAAACTGTTTACAGCACATTTAATGGGTGTAATAGTTGTAGTTTTTCTGTGTCTGACTCAGCTGTTTTTCGCCATGTGTCTCTTGACAGGTTTACTCCAGGGCCAACGAACAGGAGCCATGTGGCTGGTGGCTGGCCCGGGTCAGAATGATGAAGGGAGAGGTAAGTGTTTGCTAGGAACCAAGGAGCATTATCTCTAAAAGTAGAAAATACACGTTTTGCCAGTTGCTATTTGGAAACACTCCAGAAAGATAGTTTAGTCTTCAAATACCGACTCTTTGCTAACCCAAGCCGTTGGTGTTTGATGACTTGGGAATCAGACTCTGCTATCAACTATCTTTCTCCAGAATCAATGAAGTCCTGCACAGCAAAATGATGAGAAAATACAGGCAAAGGGCAGGGTTTGTTTCCTTGCTAGCTGCTAGTTGCTATAACTTCTGAGAAAACACAGGCTACATCAGAGTGAGAAGGAAGTTGGCAAACTTGGCTAAAAGTAACATGAATAAAATTTGTAATATTACCTCATCTCTGAACGTGACTTCTGCCTGAGTCATGTCAGATAGATTTCCATTGCTGATTGTCTTTGATTAATAATAAAGAAAATAACTCCCATGTTCCCACACTACCTCCTGATGTCATAAGTCATCATCTTTTGATATTGTTTTAATGTGAGAGAGACTCCTAGCGTCAGAACTTCAATATTGTGTGTTTAAGGCACTGAAGTACTGACATATTGTCAATAAGAAAAACAACACAAACACAAATTAAACACAAAATGAACTACTGCCCTGAATCTTTGCATATATCACAATATGATGATGCCATGTTTTTGAGAATCAATACAGTATCACAAAACATAATATTGCGATTCTCAAGTGTATCAATCTTTTCTTACACCCTTAAAGCCAAGTAGGATGTTACGGCTGATACACAACAACTGGTACACCGCCAAATTGTTCCTGGTAAAACTGGTGCTCTAGAATTTCTGTTCCACGTGTGCAAGTAGTAGATATAAATAGATGATTTTGACAGTGTGGGTCACAGGGCGTGCCAATCTATGGGAGTCACGTACCGATCTAAATGTCCTTTACAAAGAAGGTTTGGGACAAACACATATTTATTTCAAGATTTTGAATAAATTCCTTATGTATACTAAAGCAGAACAAATATTGCATGGTTTCTCTTATGTGGAGATGTGTTTTGCCTTAATGGTGTTTTCAAATCCCCTTTCCACCTCTGCATGCTTCCAATTAATTCAAACATCATAGCCACACAACAGTAAATGACAAAGAACAACATGAATGCTGTTTTGTTGTCTTGTCATGTGCAAAAATACATTCAAACCGCACAGTTGTTTGTATTTTAATCCGCTTTAATTTGCCTAATCTTCATGATGTCTCGCACGCGGTGGAAACACCAGTGTGGTAGTTCCTGAATTTTAGTTCCCGGGCCTTAAATTTCCTGGAGCTATTTAGTCAGAAAGGCCTAATATTATAGAGAAGATGATAACCTTGTGTTAGTGATAAGATCCAGCTAGGCTAGCTTCCTCTGTAGCTCAGTATTTAATAATCAGTAATAGAGGCAAAGCAATCATCTTTCACTTTGCCTTGGTGTTCTGTGATGCTGCCAGTAACTGCTTATTGAGCTCTTGCTACTGCTGTGTGTAGAGTGAATACAGGCCTGTAGTAAGATAAATATTGCTGGGTAATGAGCTCAAAGAGTCAGTATGTCCTGATGCGGTCTGGCATTGTATCTTCAAATCATATTTCTCATACACCCTGTGCTTGTTCTTCACACTGACTTGTTGTGTCGAGACGGATTTGCAGGCACAGTTGGTTTATTATGACATATCTTTTTTTAAATTTTATGATATAATTTCAACCAGCACTGGTTCTTAGTCACTGCCTCAAGTTGCAGGTTGAATAGTGGGTCAGTGGGATATGGAAAGGACAGCTTTGTAGTGCTACTTTGCCAGGGGGACTTGCTGCTGGTGTAGTGCTGTTATTTGGAGCAGTCTGATAAGAGCCTGCAGGAATGTCT
>JAJHUR010123403.1:0-27349 GCA_027495735.1 Lutjanus campechanus | reverse complement strand
CACACACACACACACATTAATGTACAGTTTCTCATATAATTACTAACATTACATTTTCCTATTCCTGTTCAAAGTTTATATTTCAAAGCTGAATAGTCCTACTCATCACAGCGCAGCAGAGTGAAACTGTACAAATATAAAATAAAGCTGCTGATTTATTATTTAAATAATTTAAATTAACCTTGTAAAAAAGTAAAAGTAGGCTGCATACAAATGGTCTGTATTTATATAGCGCTTTTCTAGTCAGAGACTACTCAAAGCGCTTTGACAACTACAAGTCACATTCACCCACACTAATGACACAGGTGGCTTCTTCTACAAAGACCCAACCTGTGCATCAAAAGTCATTCACACAACGTGGGGTTCAGTGTTTTCCGCAAGGACACTTTGACATGCAGACCAGAGGAGCTGGGACTCGAACCACCAACCTTCCGATTGGGCGACGACCTGCTCTACCACTGAGCCACAGCCGCCCCAAAGAAAACAAAAGAAACATAAAACATAAACATAAAATACTCATCAAACAGTTGGTTAAAACTTGAGGACTACGTGGTGACACTTGGGTCGGTTTCATTTCACGGGTGGCTTGTGCCCCCTCCAAAAAAAATAATTTTAATTAAAAAAAATGTAGTTTATTTAGCAAAATATCAGCATTTCATCTGATAGAGGCCATCAAAACATGGATTATGAATCATTACTTCCAGACATTCATTTGTTTCTTATTGATTTGTAAAAAAAATTAAATCATTTGCAGTCATTAGCTGTTAACTTTTAAAGAGCTGTGACGCTCAGACCATTTTAGCTGATGACCCAATTTTGCTGATACCATACAATGTTTTAAAAACTGCGGTCTTGGTTTAATACAGAAAAAATCTGTTGTGTATTTATCATCAATCACACAATCAAACTGCACAATCTTTCCGTGACCCTAACTAAAGTGTTTTTGTGTCTAAACCGAACCATCCTGGTCTTTGAGCAGCAATCACTCATTCGACTTCTTCTCTTATGACTCCTGCACTCTACATAAATCTTGCACTTCATATACTAGAGAAGATGTCCCCGGGGAACATAATGCAAGCAGCAATTATGTCTCCCCCCCTCCACAAAAACCAATTAGTAGTATTTTAATGCAATTTCTTCGGTTTTCCAATTATGCCTGAATGAAATGAAAAGTTCCCTCAAATCTATTTAACTGCACCACACTTGTTACTTTTTCCAGTTTTCTTTATAAATATATTTATTCAGACATTTTGAGCTTTTTTTGTGTGTCAAAAGCAACCAGGATTTGGGGATATTTTTACAGAAAATTATTCCAGAATATTTCTATGATTCATTGTCATCATAATTCTTCTGCCTGACACAGAATAACAGAATAAATACTCAGAATACTAATAATAATAAGATAAATGAACACAATCAGACCAAACTTTGGATGATTATTATTATTCCAAGTGCTTTTTATGCAGTCAGCAGCAGAGGATTTTGGCCAACAACTCATTCCTGCCAAATAAACAGGTAGCCCTGGGACAAACATGTCGCAGCAAATAAAAGTGATTATGAAACATGAGTTCATGTGCTGCTGCAGACAGTAGCCTGCATTATTAAAATAACTGGTGAATATTTAACATCGTGCCTATGGTTCTGTGTTGTCGGTGTGGGCTTCTGCAACAGCCGCTGCATTAAAACACCTGAACTACCTGCATATTTTACAAATATCTGTTCACTTTTAAAACTTTTAACGAGCAGATGTGGTTTCATATGCACCCCAGCATGCCAGTTTCAATTGTTCAATTGCTGCATGATGTGTGCATGCTATCCAGAAGTCATTTTATTGTCAGTAAAGCTGGAGTGAGAGTTGTATGTTGCATTCTGTTGCACCATGGTATACTTCTCCTGTAGGTGCAGACGGTTTCTTCATCTACAATGAATCTTCTCATGTATTAACGCTGAATGATGGTGCAAAGTGGCGGTTTATTGCTCATTTACTCCGAAGAATGGATAACAAAGCATCATGTACTGTATAGCATTGCAGTTAAACACTATGAAACGACACTGTAGCTGCATTAAGAAAAATTACAAAATTTATCTTCAGCAGCTGCATATTGTTCCTTGAAAAAAATGGATATACCACAAAAGTGTAGAGAAATTCATAAGGGATTAAAGCAGTGAAGGAAGAAAAGGAGAGAGATGAAAACTAAAGAAAATTGAGAAGTAAAGGAATCAGCTGAACTGTCAAGACCAAAGTTCATCATTAAACCTTAGAGTCGTGTCTCAATTCCTGAGTAGGTATAAGATGTTCGGCCTCCGTCATCTGGGTCTTGAACTCTCAACTTTTGCCACTAATGACGTCCCTGATTGAAATGAGACACCAGAAGAGCTGGGAAAAGCAACGTGGCTTTACACTAAGACTCCAACCAACAGAGCTGTGATAACAGCTGTCCTTACATGTAAAGGCAGATTGCAAAGTGTAGGATATGAGACAAAATTCTGAGAATTTGTGCACCTCATTTAGACAACATGGACAACATGCCTGTAATTTATTTGTACAAAGATTGATTGCTCCTTAAGTGACAACCTGATCTTTAAAGATGCTCTATTTCCATTGACTGCAATAGTGTACATGAGGATAAAATTCAAATTATAGTTGCTGAGCAGCAGTGAGTCCAGGATATTTTAAGAAGGAGGAAGAAAAGGTAGGAAGAAGACGAAGATGGAAAAAGTAGGAAGAGGAAGCCAAAGGAGAAGTACTTGCAGGTCCGTCAGCAGAACTGCCCGGACCCAAATTATTAAAAACTTCTCAGATTAAAAATATCAGTCTAAAACTCCCACAGTACATGGCTGACACTTTTGCTGCATCACCCAGGGATTGAACCCACAAGCTCACACACCAAGGGCACATCATAATCTGGCTGAGCTACCTGCCAATTTAGGAGCCATAGACGGCTTCTCATGCAGTCACAAGAGTTGTATGTAATGGCAGATTCCAAGTGACAAACACGAGGGCAGCAAGTTTGTTGTCAGTTGAGCAAAAAATGTGGATGGAGATAGGTTTAATTAGATCTTGAGAAAAACAGAGTTCACAATTCCTGCCAACTTGAAGCATGCGAACATTTCTTCTCACTGGGCCTACATTTATTTTGGTGATAGAAACTTAAAACAAATCAGTTATGACTAGACCTATTTGCAAAGTTTTGTTTATTTTCATGCATGGGAAGGACAATTTCATTGTAGGAAGAAGAAGAAGAAGAAGAAGAAGCAATTGATGGGTCAAAGCACAATTTAAATACACTTATCTTGTAAAGAACGGATAACAAACTAAGATGTATAGCTCTGCAGTTAAACACTGCGACACTAAACTGTAGCTGTGATGTAAATAAAACAAAATAGATCTTCAGCAGCTGCACATTTTTCCTTGAAAGAAACATACAAGAAAAGTCTTGGTAGAAAAATTCATAAGGCATTACAGCTGATATAAAGCAGTGAGTCAAGCAGGTGCAAGACTTTCTTTACGCACCAGCTAAGCTTTGAACTCACAACCTTCAGCATGTGTGGCACACAACAATGGCACTGAGCTACCCAGAGACATGGAGCTATCATAGATGGCTTCACACTAAAACTACAGAATACAACCAAGACTGCAAGAACAGACGTCTAAAGTCTAATTCCAAGACAAATTTCTGTGAATCTGTTTACTTCATCCAGACATCATAGACATGTACAAAGACTGTTTGGCTGCATAAGTGACATAGTAATGATTAAAGACACCTAAGTGGGAATGGAGTGCGTATTCTGCATCACCCACGGCTCAAACTCACAACCTCAGAGACCAAGGGCGAGTAATCACTCACTGGGCCACCATTTTGGTGTACGCTACAAAGTGAAAGCACATGTGAGTGACTTTTGATGGATTTGCAGAAGTTTTAAACTTCAGATGGTTACTGCGGCGCCACCTTCAGGACTATTAGTCCACAATGGAGGTTGAAGCGGTCCAGTGTAGGACTGGACCTGTGTGAAAAGTTTTGTTTGTTTCCATGCCTGGGAAGGCAGATTTTCTCATATATAGGAGGAAGCCTCAATTTAAGTAAGTGGACATTTACAAAGTCTAAGCACAATACAGAGTTGTAGAAAAGAGAGCTTCAAATGAGTGAAGAATAAATGAGGACTTCATATTAATGGGTATTGAACCAAGGACCTCTGCATTTAGAAATGAGGTGACTTCCACTGTGAGCCACTGAAATCATGTCTCATTTATTGATAGAATAATAGGTCCAAACAAAAGCATTATGGTTATTTTAAATGTATCATGCTACTGCAGCGCCACCTGTTGGCTAAGCGGGACCCTAATTTGTTATGGTCACTCGGATGTCGTGTTTACTCCATGTCCCTCAAATCCAGTTGCAATTACACCAAGCGTGTAGGAGAAATGAATAGAAGAAACGTAAATAATATTCACTCAAATCAGTTTGTGTCTGAGATGCAGGCAGGTGTGACTTGTGAATGAAAGCTGGAAGTTTGAAGTGACTAATAATTAAAAACAGAGAAAGAGAGACGGGGTTTATCAGAAGGATAGTGTTTCTTTTACAGCCTCATTCAGCAGATTGGGAGCACCTGAGTGCATCTGCATTTTTTTTTTTTTATCAGTTCAACTCTACTGAGTGCTGCCTTCAGCAGGGTTTGAACTCACAACCTTTGGATCTAAAAGGGGCTTTGTTTCCCCAGAGAAAGTGACATACTGACTGCGCCACCGGGGGAGACACAGTTGTCCTCACACCTTCTTACAACATGAGGCAGTGACATCACACATGCCAGACTGAGATATTTTTGCCTGTTTAAACTTTTGCTGCTTAGACCCCTAAAATTCCATCCATCTAACATTTTCTCTCTCAGGATTGTTGGAGGTGAATCCTCTGCAGATTCCTCCCTCAGTCTGATCCTCTTTGTCTCGGTGGTTCTTTGAGATCATCAGTACTGAAGATGGTCCAGTGGGACGGACGCCGCCTGGCGACCCGGAGACGTGGGTTCAAACCCTGGCTTGGATTACCTGAGGTATGTGGCAAACACTGTGTGAGTGTGCTGTATGTGTGTTCAAAACAAACAAAAAAACCTAAACTAAACTCAAAACCCGCGATCGCGTTGCGTGCATTTCCCGTTGCGAATTTTCACCGCTGTCTGAATTTCGTCGCGAATTTCCACCGCTCTGCGATTTCATCCTGAATTTCCATCGATTTCAACACAACAGATCTTCAAGGAAACAAAGAACAGGTACGTGCATGTGTGGGTCGAGCTGGCTGGCTTGATAAAAGCCAAGTAGTGAGACAGTGTTTTTGACTTATTATTTAATAAAATGACAGTTGTTAGGCGTAACAGTATTTGCACGAAGGAGAACCCTTTTATGGTGCAGTGGTTCCACCCAGAACCCTCTCTGGGGGTTCTTTCCACCTTAGGGTGCTAACAAGAACCCACCCAGGGGATTCTACCTATCTTTCTTACCACAAACCCTTTTAAATTCCAAGGGTTTTATTTAGATACCATCCAGGGGGGAGAACCCTTTTATTTTATGGTGCAAAGAACCTGTGATGACAGAGGTCTTCCAAGATAACAAAACTCTTTCTTCAAAAAAGGGCTTTCTGCATGAAAAGGGTTCTTAATGAAACCCTAAAAGAACCCTTCTTTAGAAGTGAATGATTGTGGGTAGAACCTCAGCTCTTTAGGAAGAACTAATGACTTAGTATCTCAACGTAATGAGCAAGTATCTCAAAATAATGAATTAGTATAGCTTAATATTGCAAATTAATGACCTAATATCTCAGAATAATGACTCAGTATCTTAGAATAATGAGTAAGTACATCAAAATGACGAGGAACCTTGTCAAATAATGATTTAGAAACTTGATTATTTTCAGATACTAACTCATTATTTGGAGAAAGCCTCTCATTATAATGAGATTGAGAAATTTTTTTCATCACACTGTTGGAAATGTGCTTCCATAAACATTAAATCTTAGTTCAATCAATAATAATAAAAGATTAAAGCCATAAATGGCAATTGTCTGGGAACAAGCAGAATGCACAGTTTTAGAAAATAGAGCTTGAAAAGGTTGAAGTGGCAGAGCTGCCGGGCCCTCTGGACTGTATCCTCACTCAGATTTCATATGAGCTGACAAACCTGGGTGCTCGACACCTTACGAAGAGCACGGGAGCTGAACAGTCATGAGCAAAAGAAAAAGAAAGAATCTCAGGGATAGGCAGACAATATCTTTAATTCATTCATGAGGTTGAATGATTTTTAATCCTCTCCATCAAACCGGGCTGCAATGCAGAGGGCTACTTTAAGCCATTTAAGCGTAAATGCCACCCAAATTCATCTTGATGACAGGCAATCATTAGTTTATGGGCTGAAAATCCCTGCAGGTACGTCTCACCCGGTGACTTAAACACTTCTGCCTCCTCCATATTCTGCTTTCATTTCAATGCTGATTTTTCTCCAAAGGTAACGCTGGTTTTCCTATTTGTCTTGAAATTGATGCAACCACCTTTTTGTGTTTTCACCATATTTGCATGAAAGCAATTTTGGCACTGGAAATGGTGCAGGGGAGCCGGCGCCGTGCGTGCAGAGTGGCATGTATGCACCTATCGAGATAAGTAATTGGCCGAGTCCGAATATATGGCTGACAGCGAGGGTCAGTGGTGAAATTCTTTATTTTCAGGTTTGCAGACAACAAGGCTGCCTGTCTGATTGGAGCTAAATTGATCTGAGAAATGGAGTGGGATGCACTCTGATACATGCATACAAATCATAAAAACACACAAGTCTGAGTGTGTTGTGCACACAGTCAGCCCTCCAAACAGGACAAGTATTAACAAACACACACAAGCATGTTGCACTGAATATTAAACGCTACAAACAGATACAAACAGAAGGTGGACAAAATAACAGCAACTGGGATCGCAAATTTTGTGCAATTTCCTTAATTGCCCCACGCCAGACAAAACAATGTCAAATGAGATGCAATTACTGCCATTTCTAGACTATTGACTCTTTAACAATACATTTCTTCATCAGTTAAATTCTTAACAACGATTAACATCCGTCTTTGACAGCAACACCTGCAAATCTACAGTAGCTGCCATGGCTCAGGTTGTTTTGTGTTTGTGACACTTATGAGAGGTTTTCACGTGCCACATTATACATACGCTGCAAATCAAAGACTAGTTCAAGTTCAAATGTTACAAAAGCAAGTACATGACCCAGAAATATAAAAAAAATGCAAAAACAGACTGCACACAGCAAGAACGTAACACAGAAATTAGTTAACTTGAATATATGCATAATGTTGTGAGTTGTCATGTTCAAACACAAACTGATTTCAGGCTGTCCTCACCACAAAATGATGCGTGTAGTTTGAATATACAAGTTGCTATACAAGTTTCAACTCATATTTCTGTTTATTGTGAGGCTGTGACCTCTAGTGGACGTAGTAAGTATAACAGGAGAAGTGCAAAGAGACAGAATGTCCACATTTGACAGGACTTCCACCCTGGAAACTAAGGTTCAAGTCTTGTGTGAAACAAAGTAAAGCTAGAGTTATTTAAAGTTTTAAATGAACAAAGTTTTGTTATGTATGTGACTTCTGTCTCATGAGTGATGTCACTCATCACCCCGACCATGATCTTTTCCTAAACTTACCTAAGTAGTTTTATTGCCAAAACCTAACCAAACCGTGACCGTCTCACAACATGTATTAATAGATCAATACCCTGATCTCAACATGAGATTGAACCTTCAAATTAAAATTTGCAGTGATGACGGTAATGAGCTCAACCAACATGACTGCAGCACTGTGGTTTTGTGGGTATCGTCACAGCCCTCATGTTACAAATTACATATCAGGGCATGTAGTCAGTAATCTGTGGTGGAGTATGTTTTAAAAGTAACCCTCCCAACACTGGAAATGTTTTTTATATTGCTGGCAAAAATGTAATTTGGAAATTCTGCCATCTCTTCAGGCTTCCAAACACACATTCAAAAGATGCGAGGAACTTAATTAATTCAAATCAATAATTTCTTTCATATCTCTCTGGCAGTGTCTTATTGTGCGGTTAATTAAAAAATTGCTCAACACAAATCAAAAAGCTGTCATTTATGTCTCTGTTCAGCAGGTTATGTTTCCTCATGTCGTATGAAAACTCTCACATGAAAACATCGATGGCCCGACCTCGTTTAAAGCCAACGAATGCTGCTAATTAATACTGCGATCACACCCACACAAGTGTTTTCACTTAGTCAGACCTCTGGCTCAGACACGGCGCAAAAAATCCACTGGTCAAACTGCTACAACGCCTCGTAACAAGGCTAAAAGAGTCGTTACAACAAAGACACGCATGCAAATCCAGCAGAGAGCACGAGGAGACTCAGATGAGATTAATGAGATGCTCGGAGCACTTCTGTCTCCCGCAAAGTAATTAACAAAGGCTCGTCACTGACCTTACAGGTGCCATTTTCAATGGTCATTACCTTAATTGTATTTTAAGAGACGATGCTGTGGGTGGGTGAGGCGGGGGAGGAGGGGGGGAAGGGGGGGATGAGAGCAAAGTCAAGGTGAGTAAATGTAACGCTGCTTCGTTTTGTAGGATAAAAAGGACAAGAGGCAGAAACAGAGAGAGGGGTGGAGAGGTCTCTTTTAGCCGCTCTTTGGCTCCGTCTGTGTTTTCTTAATGACTCGGTGTTTATGCGACTCAGGATGCTAAACTTTAACCTCAAGGGAGGCGAGATTACAGGTCTCAGGGAGCAACCGCCCCTCTGCGAGTGTGCGTGAGTAGGTGTGTGTGTGTGTGTGTGTTTGTTTGCGGCCAGGGTTTAAATTACTCTGACAGTCCACTTTCTCCAGAGGGCAAGCTGTTAATGAACTCAACTGGAGTCATTATACAGTAACTACAGTCATCACACCTAATTATTTCACAATTACAATCTTTTATTAGCGTCACTGTTGTTCAGTTTAATCTGCAATAAGCAACTGTCTTTTTATATTAAATAAAAATAAACAAATAAATGAAAGTTATCACTGTGTATCCCAACAAAAAGCAGCAGCAGCCACTCTTGTGTTTTTTTTACATTTGTTTTTATTTAGCCTGAAAGTTATTAAAATTAGGCTGATTAAATGTATCCAGTTGGGTCCAGATTCAGTTTAACATGCATGTACAGTATGCCTGAATAAAATGATATATTATGATATATATGATATATTTTTAGACAACTAATCATCCATCATTTCTATAATTTGTTAGGAGTGATCACTCTGACTGTGTTTTAATAATCTTTGCCTCATATATCCCTCTTTTTTTGGCAGTCTGTGAAGTGAACTGGGTAGTCAAGAAAGGACTCCAGTCACAGCTGGATATCATACGGCAAATGGCTTGTTTTGACTGGAAACCAGCAGCCTAATCTTCCACACTGTCCCAACAGGAATTTCAGCTCCCTTTTTTAGAGCAGTTTTTAACGCTTTTTAATGTTATTTTAATCAGTACAGCTGTCAACACAGGCTGTGCAAAGACTTTCACGTTTTGTTTGCGCTTTAAGGCTTGGAGTCTATTTTGCAGGCGTGACTTCAGCGATCGGATGTTTGGCTCTGAGCACAAAGGTGACCCGCACAGCAGTTCTGTGGCTGAACACATTTTCTGATGGAGGGCTGAAGCTGCCGCACTCTGCACCGCTACTATGCTCCTTTTCCTATGTGGCGTGGGGCTGTATACAGTGTGTAAATGTGTTTGTTTCATCTGTAAAACTTAATCATGACAACCTGATAACAGCAAGTGTTCTGTTCGGTTTGGACTGTGAACTTGTTGCAAAAGTTTCTCCTCTGAAAGCAGCAGCAAACCACTTCATCGTCTTCATGACAGAAAGTATAAGTAATAAACCGAATATCAAACTTAATGGAGTTTTGATTGATTAGGTGTTCTGTCTCTTTTAGCTCAGTTTTGATTTCCTCCGAGCCCTTTTCATCTTTATTTTTAGCAGCTATAAGCTTCACAGTGTTTATGTCTCTAACTCATACATCCTCAAGAAAGAATACAGAATAAGTTGCCTCCCTGTTATGAACTAAGAAACGGGAATTCTTCATCTGGTTTAGTGTAGATGTCTTTACTAGTGGAAACAGTAGACGTATAAAGCCACAGGGCTTATACACACGATACAGTGCCAGAAATGGATAGTGATAATGAAAAAGAAAAAAAAAAAGAAGTAAAAAAAACATGAGAAATACAGGAGAATTGTGATCCAAAGAGGAAACAGGGAGAGGGCAATGAAAAGCAGGAATCTGGAGGGTTGGCAAATATGCTCTGTCTGTCTGCTAACAAGGATTGCCTGTTTAATTAGACTGCTGGTGTTGCCAACATTCAAGTAAAGTTAAAAACGAAACTCGTCTCATCTGTCAAAGTCCGTTTGATTTGCGGTTGGAGCTGCAGCGGACAGCTTTGACAGAGATGGTCAAATAAAAATGTTAGTACAAAGTTATAATTTTCACGTTTATTTAGTTCACGTTTTACTGTTTTCAGTTATACACTTATGTATTTTATTTTATTTCCCTACAGTAAAGTCGACAGTGCTGATTCAGTTCCTCCTCCACACAGGCGTACGTTTTATATAGGGAGGTACTGAATCGTTTAATGTTTTATTTTATTGTCTCTCCCTAAAATCACCCAGGTTTATGACATTGTGCCTACAAAATTTTAAACTCAGCCCATAGAAAGCTGCTGTATAAATACTGTATGATGACACTATTGTTTTGTGCCTCTGAAAGTCTCTCATTAGCTTTGAAATATGAATGTATTGCACATTTTATTTTTTCCAGAATAAACAGGACTGTTTGAAAATGAAGATTTGTTTATTTGAAGTGAAGAGCCGCAGTCAAGATTTATAATGGATTGTACACGTACAATTTAGCTTCGCTCAGAAAACAATTGCTACCAAATGCATTTTTATTACAACTGCGAGAATATGAGAGCTCATTAGAGAACCATAACAACTAAACAGTGATATCTCTGAGACTTCTAGTGGAACTGAGAGAAACGCCTCATAAATAACTTTTACTCGAGTTTTACTCAAAACAGTGTCAATGACACTCCTGCATCATAACCAGGCTCGAACTCTAAAAGGTAACTGTAAAGGTAAAGTATTCCATTACAGTTACAGATAAAAAAGACATCAGATTACAGATAAATAACAATATATTCCCATGCACAGTGCACACACAGTTGCCAACTCATTATCATGGCCTCTAATGAAAAAATGCTCCACTTTGTGGAAATGTCACCATTTTCTGTCTTTAAATTAATTAATCCATAAATGAACTGCACACAACAAAGAAAGGAACAGCTGGACAAACTAATAAGCCAAGAACAAACATAAAACACTCAGAGCTGCAATGATTAATCTGTTGTTAATCAACTATTTAATTAATCTACTTTGATTTCAGCCTCTTAAATGTGAATGTTTTCTGGATTCTTCACTCCTCTCTGATAATAAACCGAATATTTTTGAGTTGTGGACAAAACAAGACATTTGACGACGACATCTTGAGCTTTCATCAACATTTTTTTTAACCATTCTGTGACATTTCATGGACCAAACAACTAATCAATTAAATGAGAAAATAATCAGGAGTTCAGGAGGAGCAGGGAATATTGATAAGTTGAGTGAAATAGACCAGTTATTTATGTGAAAGCCTCTACTAAAGACGTATCAGGATGCTGGCGTTCCACCGGGACCGACAGGGTTAAAATCCTTAATTTCAGACATAAATATAAATGCAGTGCTGGAATATATTTAGCACATCAATCACATGGCTTCATTCCACCACAGCAGATTAAACACCTGTTGAATCACAATGAAAACTTCTCTGTGTGAGGTGGACGTGGCACCGCTCTTATCAGCTCCTCTTTCATGTCAAAATAGCCACTTTTTTTGTGTGTTTTGGCAGGAAGTATGAATTGCAAATCGCCGCTGAGCCCGTATTATAGATGGTGAAGTGAAGCGACGTGTGCAGGGCCGGGCATGTTTGTGCTGCAGAGAGAAGGGCTGAGTGGAAGAGGCAGGTCAATACAGAGCGACCGGGCTGTAAACACACTGAGAGGCTGGAATAATTTGTAAGTCTCTGCCGTCCACTGCAGAGACGTGGGGGGCGGGGAGCGAGGGAGGGGGAGGGGGAGAAATGATAGAAAGGAGGAGGGGGGAAAGAGTAAGGGAAAGGAAGAAGTGAAATGTGGCTGAAAGGGGACAGTAAAGTATGGAAGGAAAAGAGAAGAGGGGATAAATTGAGGATAGGATGAAAGGGAGGTTTGGGAGGGAACGAAGGGAAGCATTGGCTTGAAGGAAAGGATGGGAGGACAAGTTTAAAGGACGGACGAGGGAGGACAGAGTGATGTGAAACAAAAAGAGAGGGAGGGCAGAAAGGAAGGACAGAAGGGAGGAATTGGGGAAGGAAATGTATAGTAAGGAATGCTAAAAAGAGTGAGGGGACGTATTAAAGCAAGGATGTACTGTAACAGGATATATGGTAGGACGGAAGGACGGAAGGAACAGACAGACAAAGGAAGGGCAGAGAGAAGGACAGAAAGGAGAGCAGAAGTGGGAAGAAGCAAAGGAAGTAAAGAAGAATCTTGGACGGGGAGAGTCAAAGATGGAAGAAAAGGAAAGCGAGAGGGAGTGAATAAATTTAAAGTAGGATTTTAAAGTAGGATACTGTAGGAGAGAAGATAGGGGAGGAAATGCAAAAGAGGGAAGAAAGTAAGAAGGCAGGGCAGAAGAGATAGCAGGA
The DNA here is from genome assembly GCA_027495735.1 of Lutjanus campechanus. Taxonomy (NCBI): domain Eukaryota; kingdom Metazoa; phylum Chordata; class Actinopteri; order Lutjaniformes; family Lutjanidae; genus Lutjanus; species Lutjanus campechanus. Next base: position 14,537 of record JAJHUR010123403.1, on the reverse strand, counting down.
TGAAGGAAGAAGTACTTGAACTTCTCCTTGTATTATAATTGTATTTTTATACTTCGTATTGATTATTTTTGAATTTTCTGTCATTTTAATTGTTAAATTCTTTTATTATATTTCTCCTGTCAATTGTATTTTTAACTCCATATTTTTCTTTCATGTCTATTTATTCTTTGTAAGTACGTGTGTATCTTAAATATGTTTGAATACAAGCACCATTTGAGGATGAAGCACTTGCAATTTCATTGTGCCTGCACAATGACAATAAAGTTCTTGAAAGTCTCTTGAAAGTATAAAGAAATAGTAAAGATGAGAAGGAAGGGAAGGAAAGATTGAGGAAAAAAGCACAGCAGGAGGGAAAGATAGGGGAGTAGATGAATGTGAAACGAAAATGGGGGGCTGGAGAAAGGAAATGAACAAAAGGAGGGAAGGAAGGACAAAATGAGAAAGGAGGGAAGGAGGGGAAAGACGAAAGGAAAGGATGGGTCAGGAGCAAGGACATTTTGTGAAAGTGAGAGAAAGGAAAAAGAAAAGGAAAGGAAGTGTAGGAGTGAGAGAAGAAGAAAAGTTGGAGCAAAGAAGAAGGAACTGAAGGAAGAAGAAGACAAAAGGGGTGATTCAAGCAGAAAAGGGTAAAGGGAGAATGAAGGGAAGGAAAGCAAGGAGCGAGGACAGGAAGGAAGCAAAGTAAGGATGTAAGGAGGTGTGCAGAGAGGACGAATAAAGAGGAAAAACAAAAATAATCCTGAGGGGAAAACAACAGCTTTGGTTTATTTCGGTTTCTGTAATACAGTCGGCACAGTCGCTGCCTCTCTCCTCTCGCACGTCCTCTACGTGCCGCTGCGGGTTTTTTCCGCCAGCTCGTCCGTCTTTCAGGTTGAGGAAAAAGGAGAAAAAGCCTTTTTGAAACAGACTGATTCATCATTCAACACTATTCATCGTCCTGCTGTCAGATTTGCCCGCAAGGCTGCCAGTCAAAAAACAGGCAGCCAATAAACCACCTGGCACTCAGTAGAGGAGGAAAAAAAAAAAAAAAAAAGCCATAACAAACCTCCCTCAACTCTTCTTCATGTCTGAGGAAACAGGCAGTTGATCCGGGAAGCGGCGGGAGGAAGAGTGATGAGACAGCTGTGGTAACGCTTTGCAGAAGGTCGAGTCAAATGCGAGCATCTGCCAACAGAAAGTGATGTTTTTTTTCTCTTTCTTTCGCAAAGTCTTAACACTATCGACTTCTGACGTTGTTAAGAAAAGGTCATTTACATTTCGAAGAGAAGAGCTGGAGGAGGAGAGGGTGGGAGGGGTATTTACAATCAGCGCCTTTAGCCAAATGTTCAAACTGTGGCTCCGATAAGCAATTTACGGCCCTCGATTAAAGCGCAGTGTTCAAACAGAGAAGGGGAGCCATCTGCTCGCCGCTCTCCAGCCCTCTTATGTTCACATGTGTCAGAGAACAAGCCCATTAGAGGCCATACGCTGCCAGTCTCTGGCGCAGATGAACGACTCGAGGCTGATTGTTTGAATAGGAGCAGTTGTTGGTTATCTGCAGGCTTTGGTTGTTCCACAGGACAGGAGGCCGAGTGACGGAAATGCTGTCGGGTTGAATCCCTGGATGGATCCGGGCAAGGAAAGCAAAGAACCAACACTGTTCATTCATGCATGCTTAGAAATGTAAGCAAAGGGGACCGAATGTGGTGAATGTGCCCTCTCAGCTGGCTTATACAGATAAGGTGCCCCTTAAGCAAGGCATTTAACCACCAAACACCAGAGTGGAGCCAAGAAACCAGTGTGGTGGTATTCAGAATGCTAATTAAGGAGCACTTCTCGGCTGAGGGCAGTCTTCATATCTGTTTCACATCACATCTGATCACACCCAAAATCAAAGATGAATGTGGCTGGTTGTGGTCTCAAGTGTGCTCTGTTGCACCTGGAACCAAACCCAAGTATGACAGCCCCAGATTTGGCTGTTTAATACGAATATTCAACAATCTGTTCCTTTTTTTTTCACTTCAGCGCGCCACACTTAAACTCCTCTACCAGTCTAGAAGAGTATGCTTTCCCAGTAAGACTGCATTTTAATGACTTTTTCTGTCACCTGTGATGCAAAAGCACAGTCAGGGAAAGTAAAAGTGTTCGTCTTGCTATAGTTCCGTGATAAACCTGCCCTGCATGCTCTGTGCTCCTTCAGGCTGGGAACTGAGGGTTTATTTTGACCCAACCAGAGCCAGGTGATTGTTGGAACAGTTTAAAGATGAACCAAGACACTTTTTGGAGTTTGAATGAAGCTTATGATGATGTTAAAATGGCAGTTTTTCAAAGGGAGTCTGGTTAGTTGGGTGACCTGTTTTCTGATTAAACAAAACTTATCTCGCTCTTTAAAAGCAGGTCTCACTATCGTGATCATTTCTGTAATGATGTCAGACACTTAGAATAACAGTCTTAGCCTGTCTGTGGCAAAAACTAGCAGGAGCAAACAAGCAAGCATCGCCTGTCCTGCTCCGCGGTGTGGTCTAGTGAAGTGACTAACAGCGTGTCACCTGCGCTCCGTTTCTGTCATTCTTCTTCGCTGCCAACACACTTAGTTTTATGGTTTGTGGTAATTTAGAGACGTTTGTAAAGGTAGTCTGTATGTAGGATTTTTTCTCTTTCGTGGCGCAGAAAGATGAGAGTGTGTCCTTCACCTCAGCAGGCTCTGCATTCACATATATGTGACCAAGCCCTTAGGCTGAGGATAAGACGACCAGGTCACATTTGGGGCCAGTTACAAATCCTAAGAGCATATTTCAACTATCTCTGTCTCCTCTCTGTCTCTGGGGCAGCCAGTGCAAGCTGCTCTGATAACACTGCCTCCATCTCTTACACCTATAACACTCCGGCACAGAATTGGAGCTGAAGGCGCTGAATGTGACATGACAAAAGTCAACTTAGGAGAAACACTATCGGTGTTAAATACTCCTCGACGGTGATTTACTCTGTGTCGTTCCTCTATTCCTCCTCAATGAAGCTTTAAGTAATTTTTTCTGCAAAACACATCAAGGTCTCTTAAAACTTCTTAAATCACGAGATAACTGGCTCACAAGATATCTTTCACAGTCTACATGAGACAATTGATGAAAGAGTGGAAAGCAATATACAGTCAAGAAGAAAAGAGTATGAAGCAGCAAGACACTGTGCAACGTTTTCAACACGCCCACTCGCTCCCTGTGAATCCTGCAGACACTGACCTGCTCTACTCAGACATGGGCTCACATGTGACTATGTAAGGAGCTGGCAGGGTTAAATATGTTGAAGTTGCTGTTGAAGTTGCTGTTTATTAGCATGTTAAATGTCCGACTAATTGTGACATTTGCGTGCACACTTACAGCCTCTCAACAAAAGGTCTAGATAAGTTCAGGGTGGTGGTGCATGTTTGAAAAGGGGCTTGTCACATGATTTCTGGGTTTTGAAATCTCTGGCTGGCAGAAAAACCTGGACAGTGATGTCCTGTGATAGGTTAAAAAAGACGTTTAAATTGTCTATTTTTGCCACCAAAACTGCAATTATAGAGTCGGTCATTTCAAGCAGTAAATACCGCATTTGTGCCTTTTGAGCAGCTGTGGAGCTGGATGCTCTTCCTGCCCTGACAGCCTCCACTGACTGGGGAGGGTTAAAACCTCATGAGTCCCTGGAGGCTGCAGCAAAAACCATCAACCACATCCTTGAAGATTGTCCAACCGCCATGTTGGCAGCCGGCTGGCTCGCCATCACAGCTGAACCAGATGGTAAAGGTGACAAAAGGTGCCAGCGGGGATTATGCTATGTGTGGGTTTCTCTTTGTGTGTGTGAGGGAGGAGGATTAGGGCATATTTTCAGAATGTGTTTTGTGTTTGCTTCTGTATGTGACACCTGCTTCACCCATAACAACATTATATTCATTCTCTATGTGACCCATCTGTCGACCCGTGGCGAGGGAAATTTAATTTGGTCACACAGGCACATACTGTAAGTAACACCTACCTAAACGCAGTAATTTGGAAGATGTTGCATTTGCATACAAACAAGTAGAATACAGCCTCAATCCTCCTCAGCAGACAGGCTGGAAATTAACAGGAGACAGCAGCCAAATATTCTGCAGCTGTGCTCTGCTGGTAAATATGGCTAATCTAACAGCCACTAAGACACCTCACCATCCATCATCGACTCGTTCTCTTCTAATAATCAAGTCAGAGGGCAAAATAATAAAAACAAGTCTGCAAAAATCTCAATTTTATCAAGTTCATCTTGTTCGCTGAGTCTTAAAGTTCTTATTTTCCAAATACAAGTAAGAAATTGTCTAAACAGTGAAGTAATTTAAAACACTTTCTAATACAAATTGTGCTTAATCTGAACACGATGTGGGCGTGATTGCTAAAGTTGGACCAGGTCTGCTCCAGTCTGGATCAGATAAAAACATAGTGTGTGATATATAAAGAGTCTAATCTCAAGTCTTCAGATCAAGTCAGGAGATGTACCATCCCCAATTCCCTTTGTAGGCTACACTGTCAGTGTTGCCTACGGCTCTCCATCCAGGAACTCGTCCCAAACTCTGATCTTTGTTTCTTTTCTCTTTTTTTTGGCCGTTTCTGTTCAAATATTGCTGCATATAAATGAGAAAAGCTGCTGGTTGACATCAGGTGTGTTTTTGTACAAGAACATGTAACATTTGCTATTCTTTTTTCTGCTGCCAGAGCTCTATTGCTTACTGACAAGTTGCTCAGTATTACAGGGAGGAAGTTTTCAAACTAGTTAATAAACTTGAGATAACACCAATGTAACGGATTGTATTTTGCAAGAAAAGTTATGCACAATAATGCTCAATCTGTAGAGCACTTACTTTGATGTATTAGATCTTTGTTGCCAGGCATTAGCTAGCATTTTGCTAGCATTAGCTTGCTCTTAAGCTGGAGTTTTGCCGACATTAGCTAACTTAGGATGTGACCCGTACATCACTTTCACAGGACGAAAAGAAACTTGACAAAGTTTGCTCAACTGATTTTGAGAAAAGGGGCGGGGCATAGGAAGGGGAAATTCTTCCAATGCGTTGTTTAAAACAGGAAAGGGGTTGACATGATGCCAATCTTTGGCACAAAAACTTTTTGAAACTTTCTCTTCGGGGTGCCTTTCAGTTCAGATGGACTCAGTGACAAATACACCTCTAATACAGTATCAGTAGTTCAATTTCCAGCCCAGATCTTAATCATATACAAGCAATTTAAAGATGGAGGTACTGGAAGTAGTATTATAGAGAGTAATCATCATCATTTACAAATACAGCAAGTTGTTGCAACTACTACGAATGAAAAAAGCAGCTGAGAAGCTGAGTAGGCTTTTTTCAATATTGACACTGCATTGCAACGCATTTCAGTATTTTTATTTATTTATTCTTTTGAATCACATCCAACTGCGCCAATGTTCTTAATTAAAACTGTGTAATTACTTTGTCTCTTTTCAGAACATAAAGTTGGATCACATCAGAGTCAATCTCTCTCTTCCAGTCCTCCCTGTATTTCTGACCACAAATCTGGAGGTTAAGCAGCCGACATCTTGTTTCATGTTTCTGTTTTTCATCTGTGGAACAGGACCACTGGGCTGTGACCCTGTCATATTAGAGCAGAGCAAGTTTAGACTTGCTAGTTTAGCAGAGCAAAGGGGCAGAACAAGTTGAGACATGATCTGCCTCCTCTCACATGTATCTGTGAGATACAGGAGAGGCTGCCAACCATGTTTCATCTATCCAATTGTGTTTCGATTCACAAGAGACACTAAAAATGCATTTGACTTTACAATTAACTTTCTGTTCCATGTGTAGCAGAAGTTTGATATCATCAATTACAAGCAAGGGTTTTCCCCTATTGGAGAAGCATGTCAAGTCTCATCAAGATGATTATACTGTTTTCAACATATTTTCCAGCTTTGCACCACACTGAAGGTGAATTTCAACTAAAAAAATCTAGTTGGCAATCACACTTGAATGAAAACTAGTTTAATTAACTTCCATGCACAAATGAGCGATGGCTTTGTTTTTTTAATTTCATGTGGATTTATTAGCTTTCAGTTGCACTTTGGACCACACAATTCCGTTACAATAAAACATGGTATGAGCCTTCTTAACACTGTAGGAACCACATCAGATTTCATGTAACCTTTATTACAGAGGAACCTCTGGTGGTCCTCTCATGGACCCCCTCCCTGTCTCAGTATAATATCTCTCTCAGCTCACTGCAAAGAGCTCCTATCCAGGTGTTTGCACAAGACTTAGAAAAAGAGAACAAAAATCAATAAGCGGCAAGGTTATTCGTTCTTGGGGAGGACAGAGGCATGTGTGTGCTGTCAGACCGCCGGATCAAACCCACTAGAAAGAAATTCATGGACATGGAGGCCGACTGTAAAGCTGCACAGCATCATTATGAGTGTGTGAGTGTGAGCGGTGATGTGATCGAAGCAACAGCTTTTTCCCAACGGACTGCAGAAAACCTGGTACTCCCGTGTGTGTGTGTGTGCAGCTATGACCAGGGCCGAGATGAAGGTGTGAACTGTAAGTATGATAACCTCGTGGGAGGATGGAGAAAAAAAGAAGAAATGTCAGAGTAAATTTAAACACAGTTGAAATTAGCCAAACTCCAGAAACATAAGAAAGTGATATAAGGAGATATATATATATATATATATATATATAAAACCAAAAAAAAACAGAAAAAGTGTGTGTGCGTGCTTTGCCTCCAAGCTGGTTATCATCGCAAAGTCCTCCTGCATTATTTACGAGCCTGTCAAAGGACATGGAGAGAGGATAAGACAACACAGAAAAAACAGCTCGGGGTACTTCAATGCATTTGCAGAGTTAATCTCGTCGCTCGCTGCTGACTGAGACCGGCCACGGCAGCTCAGCTGATTGCACTGATATTGAGAAAGATCGGTGGCCATATATGCGGGCTGACACAGGAGCTGAGCGCAGGTATGGTAATAAAGTGGAGCTCCCGCTGAGCCGAGTGAAGATTCAGTTTCTCTGGGTGGTTACTGAACGGTGATTGCAGCGGCATTACAAGCAGATCTGGTATTCGTCATCATAGAGGCAACTGAGTGCTGTTTGATTAATGTGACTATTATTAACCATAACAACAGTAATGATGTACAGTACACAGTGTTTTATTTGTCAGACCTCTCAGGAAGCATCCACACAGAGCACGTGTGGACTGTGGACTTCTACTTTAGCTTAGCTCAGTTTAAGTTAGAATAGGGTCGTTCAAACTCAACATGGCACCATTTGTATATTAATAAAATCTATCGATTGATTCAAGAGTGTTCAATAAATTCCATACAGTTCAGATATGAGATCAGCTTTATGGGTACAACAATATTTGGACACCTTATAGCGAGAAATCACTTTTTCTTTAAAAGCCGAGCAAAACAACCAAAGATCAAAAAACAGGCTGGACTGAAGCTCATTTTGAGTCACTTCTGTGTGTTCCTCATACACATGTTGTCATCCCAGCTCATCTAATACCGAGCATGTTTTGCCACGCCCTTTGGTGTCTCATACTGATGCACAAGGTGCCCTTTAGCGGCTGTATGACACTCTGCAAGAAATCCTATTGAACACGTTTAACATGTTTAAGGTTTGCACACAAAAATTACTTTGTTTGTATGTTTTGGGTTAAACTAAGTATGTTACATGACATACACCATGCTACTTTAGTGAAGCAAGCTGAAAGTCACGTGACACAAGTCACCTGATGAATGTTATGATAAAGTAGAAATCTGTAACATCTTAATCAGTTGTAAGAAATCATTAATCATCTTTTTGGAGAGACTAGATGTTAGAACAAAATGATAATAGAGTCTGGCAGGCAACGAACTGAACTCCAACTCCTGCATGTGTATTTTCAGAGCAGTGGACTTTTGTTTTCAGGATAACAGGCTTAACTTTACATCGAGAGATAACTGACAGTTATAAACAGCTGATCAACTTACAATTGAGGACTCGTCTTCGCTTGTTATTGTCAAATTACAATGTTATGCTCCTGCGGTGTTCATGCCACCTGCCTCGAGTCTGAAGAGTAGGGGCGGTTAGGAAACAACTCACTTAACCACAGAATGTACATTAAATAGGATTTTAACCTATTTAATAGACAGGCTATGGCTCCATCTGGCTGATTGGACTGCTGTACTCATTCTTGGATGCACAGTCCAGACATAAACCCCGATTTCCTGGATGAACGTCCTGTGCTCATGCCATACAGCTGCTAACTGGTACCTGTGCATCTGTATAATGTGCCAAGAGGCGTGACAAAATGTCAGCTCTTGGGAACGTGCTGTTCTCAATAGGAGAACCAGAGAGAGCACAGAAAACTACGTAATTTGTTTTGACTCCCCCTCTGCCACCAAACTCTGCAACCTGGCAGGACGACAGGTCACCAAACTGTGTCCAGCACACAGGAGAGTTAATGTGACTTTTGTTTACTGGCTCTGGTTTGCTGTCAGTCAGAGTGAACCGCTAACCACTAAGAAATTAAAGCAAACTCCGCATGCAGCTCGGGCCAAAACAAACATGTAGAATTCATTCTAAAACTCAGAGCAGCTCTGATGCATTCTTGTGCACCTGGCGTATAGTTTTCTGAAAGTTTGGACTAACATATAGGTCAAGCCAGTTATAAATTGATCGTCGGCCATGTTGGCACTTGTTATTCTTACTGTCTGACACGGAGAGGCGTTCAGGTGCTCCTTCCGGGCAGGAAAGCTGCACATCCGGCAAGACAACGGCACATGAATGCACAATTAATGATATGTCAAAAAGAAGGATATAAAAAAAAGCTCAGAAACTAAAGCAGCCAACATGTATCATTAAACTTTAAAGGTCTGTCTGTACAAGAGCCAGAAACTGTCAACAGCTTTGATATTACAGAGCAGCCGTGGGGGGGATCCAGACTGAGAGCTGCGCTGTTTGAAGTCAGCTGCTACCCTGGATGTGTTATGGCCTAAACTTTCCCTGCACTCCGTGTTCTGTCCAGTCGCCTCTGCAGTTTGAAACTGGCTCTCATTTGGCCATTTTTTTAAAAAGAATTTCGGACAACTAGTTTGGACCTACTCTCCTTTCTGAATAGACAATGCAGCCAGATGACACACTTTGGGGTTTCATTTGTTTGTCAGACAGAGGTGATTATTTTTGGTGACCAACTTTTTAAGTCAGTTTTTCACACTATTCATAGAACATCATAAGCATGTATTTTAGGACTGACCCAAATGCTTTGAAGCATTTACCGTTGCCATGGTAATCAATGTTAAAATCAGTGTTTGAATGCTTGAATGCTGTGTTTTTTGGAGAGAAGGAGACTTTATGTCAGCTGTAGGGTTGAGCCAATGTAAAAATGCTCAAACAGTGAGGGAGAGGGTTATATTAGAAATATGAAGTTATATTGTTTATTACCTTTTCAGCAATGCATTTTACAAGCTAGTTAGCAACTTAGCTCAGCTGTGATGTGTACTCCCATCAGGCCACTAGTCCTGCAGATTTAACAAACTCAATAGTTTGCTGTTTTGTGTTCCAAAAGGCAAATATTAGTCTTTGTAATGTGTCTCTCTGAACATATTGGTTTATGTTGGTAATTGCCATGTTTGTGCTGCTTTATATTATTATTATTATTATATTAAAAAATATTGTGTATCAAGTGCCATTTGAAGGTGTTCATCACATTCTTCAATAACCAAGTCATACTTTAAATGGCGCTGAAATGTGAGGCATTTTGCGCTGTGCATTATGAACATTATACATTATTCTACAAAACATGACAACGCGCTAAACATGTCAACTTTTCAGACCGGACAGGATCACAGCGTCTGTGGGAAAACGACATTGTGCTAATGTTAGCTGCCACCAGCTGTCACACAATCTAGCTAATGTTAGCAGTGTGGTTAACTGACGTCGTACATTGATCAAATACTAATAGATTGTTTAACTTTTGCTGACTAGCAAGGGTGGCGACATTTAATCAACCAGACGACTAATCATCCCTACTTTACAGTTGTAACCATGAGTGACGTGGCGTTTACATTTCTTGAGAACAGCTGTAAAATCTAAAACTTAAATTTGGGTTCCAGGCTCATTAAGGGGTTGACATTGGGAGTTTGTTGTTGTACCACTCTATGATTTGTCAGAACGTCTGATGCACAGAGATAAGTATTCGCTAGCGGGGAAAAAAAATCCTCACAAGGGAGCTTTTCATCCCCTTGTGAACAAATGTGTTCCAAACTGTTTATCACTTGCTTGCCCATCAAGTCGACCTTTGAGACTTTGAAGGCGGGGATGGAATAGTCCAGTGGTTCCCAAACTTTTTCTGTCATGCCCTCCATCAGAAGCCAAAAAGAGTTCACGCCCCCAACTCTACAATTATTATCAATTATTAACAATAATTGGGGAAGCAAGTGATTCAAAAAGGATTCAAGTTGAACTTTAATGAAATAAAGATCAGCATGATTGCATCAGCAAACTATTTATTTAGACTCTTTCCCCTTCATCAATCAATTTAGATTCACCCTATATTTCTTTCCTGGTTATTTACGCCCCACTGTAATGGTTCTACATTCCCTCTGTGGGACCTGCCCCCGAGTTTGGGAACGACTGAAACAGACTATGGCTGTTTTTTCCCCCATTCTGACCACATAATTACACGAAGAGCAGAGTATAGAAGTAAATAGTGGCCACAAGTTTTTTCAAAAGACTGACTGACATCAAAATGCAAGATAAGACAAAAAATGGAATGAAATGAGAGAAAAAATACATGAAACAAAGAAAAAGAAAAAATCCAAAGTAAATCAAAGTATGGCTGCAGTTGAATCTGGTCCGAGAAAGTTCAGAAGGTACAAAAGCCCCGAGCTTCAGCTTCAGCAGCAAAGAGACGGTAAACAAACCCAAAACAATTATCGAATTGTGATTGGTCTCCTTACTCTGAAACACCTTGAATAGTGTGGAGTAAGCAATGGGAAAACAAAGTGCAAATTGCCTTTTGTCTAATAGTGGCCCAGTCATTTTCAGTAACAGTTGTTTAATTCCCCCCTGATCTCCCCCTGAAGAGAAGTTCCTCTCTTGCAATACAACCATTCATTGATTTGCAGCACCGCTCCACTAATTAGGAAAACACACTGAATCTGGGATGATTTGAGCTTGACGTTCACAAAGAGACACCACCAACACTGCTGGGGACTCGTGCGTGAGCACAGGCAATTAGCAATTATATAACAAAACAAAGGTTTGGGACTTGAAACCTCATCCGTACACTTTGTTAATGCAAAAGGGTGACACAACGGCAAGAGCAATCGGGGGATTGCTTTACTGCTTCCAAAGTTTTCTGAGCCAGTCCTCAAAGGCTTGCAGGGCCTTTAACTTTTCATGTCAGGTGTGCAGCTTACATGTTCTTGTTCGGGGTGTTACACTGCAAGGTCCAGCTCTTACATCAGCAGCATTACACGCATTCCAATAGAAAGGAGAGTGGGTAAAGGTCAAAGCCACAAGAACATGATAATATTCCTGCTGCTGTAAAATGATCATCTCAGAGTGAAAATAGTCAGAAAAGACATCTGAGAAGTCTGAAGCAAATTAGAGAACTATACTGTAAGCCTGGTGCACACTGGGGGGATTTTCAAACCTTGACTGACTTCAAAAAAAGGTGGCACAGACATCATAAACAAATTTAACCTTTTTTTTTTACACACACACAGACCAGATGATTCTGACAAGACGCAGGACCTCACACTTGGCATTCATGGTAAAGGATTTCAGCATGGCAACTCCAGGGACTTGAGATCTCATAGACTAGTCGTGATTAAATGTGACCACAGAATAAAACAAACCTCATAGTGTTGTTGTCAGCAGGTTGAAAACTGGAATTCATGGCTGAAAAGACAAAACGTATGCAAACTCCAGTTGGTGACACATGATATTTTGGATTCGAAATGGGACTGTAATGCAGTTCATAAAGGCAAAACCCCAGAAATAAACACAAATCATGTGGTGGAAATGTCATCAGACTACTGGATATACAGTTGGCGGGTAAAAGGACAACAAATGGTCCAGTTTCTACCTGGATATCGTCCACCATGGACCACCATCAGGTTCTGTTCATGTTGATGTTGATCTGGAGTGCATGTCAGCAGACATTAGGGGGCTGTGTATATAAATTATTAAATAATTTAATAATGCAGGCATTTTTCACTTTGTTGAGTCCATGCTTTCTTTCCCAGCCAGTCCACATTTTGGTAGCATTTAGTTTACCAAAACAGAAGGAGTTTTTTGCCCAACGAAATGACACACATAACTGTATGTTTCTGTGATTAGTTTGAATGGTGCTAACACCAGAAGTGAACCAGAGTTCACTTTCCAGCGGAGCAGAAAACACTTGTTTGTTCCACACCGCAGTTCGACACAAAGGAGTTTAAAAGCTCCAGGGTTCAGTTCAACCGAACTACACATGGCTGATGTGAACCCGTCCTAAGATTATTTCTGTAAACCCCTCATGCTACAGGGTCATTTGAGCAAATCAGACACAAAATCTGCCCAATTATCCTTTGGTGTGGGGCCAACAGTTGAGAAAGAAGTGATATGAGAGGGAAAATTACAGTTTTATCCAAACTGTTTTGTTTTATTGTGCCCGTAAACAAAATCCAACTAAACCCTGTTAGCATGAAAAGCACTGTGAAATGAAAATAAGCAAATCTTTCATGCCTGAAAAAAAACGGGAGGGAGCAATTTGAAGGGTGGAAGCTGGTGCACTATCTGTTAAATTGGTTGATCTCTAGACAGCGTTTGTGAATGTTACTATACGATCAAAACAGTCCCTCTGCTCTGCTGTTAAAGCACCTGAAAACCAGGTTTGAAATCTTTAGCATTTTGTTTTGGCGTCAAAATAAAATGTAGGTTGATGCTTCACAATAGTTTTATGCTAAAAATGGGTCAAATGAAAGAGGGTCATTTTAGTGTCTTCCAGCTCATTGTTTTGTCTTTACAGCTCAGTTTTACTATGTTACTGCTCTCTTCACCGCCCACTGTATGTTACCTGTCCAGCACCAAACAGCACACAAACAAATGAAACAACCACGAGAACACACTGGGGCATTTAGCAGCCAAGAAGGCACCATATTTCCCTCAGCAGGTGGTGAAGAGCAAACCTGAGCTCAAAGAAGAGTGGATTTTAGTGTTGCATTTGTTAGGTTGCTATTTCATTACTTTAAATTAATGCTAATGTTTCCTCATGTCTGTTGAATGCATAAGAAACTGCCTGCTGTCATGTTTCCATTATTAGCTTAAATGTCCATCCATAAAATCTAAATTAATGACAGATTATGAGCCAAATATGCATCATCTGGGCTTATTAAATTGTTCGATTCTGATTGGTTGTTAAAATGTATACGACAAACATATTTTTCCACCAATACCTGCCCATTTCAACTGACTAAACATCACACGCAGTAGCCTACTAAACACAAAGCAAAAATCTTGTGTAAAATAACCCGGCAGATAACGGTATGTTCATGTACGGCTTGCTTATATCACTAGAATGAGTTGGAAGATGAGTGCAAAAGCAGGTTTTCAGGGCCGTTAACTCCACAAAGAGAAAATGCATGAGTAGCATTCTCTTCAGTCAGCTACTGCTGAGCTGAGGTACCCTTGAGCAATGCGGTAAACCCTCATCTGCTCATGTGGAGCTGCTCTTCGCTCAACATGAGAGGACCGTGCAGGGCGTTGCTGTAAAAGACCACGTTCGCTCTGCAAAACTTCCTCCGGACACACAAGTCCTATAACACCTGAACGATCGCTGATGCTGTAATTGTCATGAAACATATTTTAACACTGTTCTGCCCTGACCTAAGGCTGAGAAATGCTGCTGATTAAAATGTCCCGCATGTTCATTTGTAGCTCAGACAAATGGACAAAACCTGCATGCATGCTGCCTTGGTTATAAACCCGGTACAAAGCACACACTGCTTTGTTTAAATCTGAATCTTTGAGCAGAGCATGAGTCAGCAAACTTGCCATTACAACAACAACGATAGTGTATGGCTTAAATCTCTCAGACAATAATAGCTTTCCTCTGTCTTCATGGAACAGCTGTAGGATAATACATCAAGCATTTCCCATTTAACAGTATAACAGTATAATTAAGCCTAATGTCCCCCTGAAGCAAAAGAAGGTCGATCCTAATGTTTAAAATTAATGTTTTTATTATGATGAAACATAAAAGAAAAACAATTTTAGAACTGCAACCTGCACTGGAATGACAACTGGGACCAAAACAGGGACAGAAACTGGAAATACCCGCGAGCACCCCTGCTGCATAAAAATTACGGAGCAAAACACTTATCATTTGTCTGCAGCTACGTACATGCATGAGTCTAAAGAAGTCATTTTTCACTTCACTTGGGGAATAAGAACGTGGAGGTCTGGGCATGCCGCAAGGACAAGAGCCAAAGCAAATTACTCTGTCTCTGGCAATCAAGTAGCGTCGTCTTTTAGTGTGACCTTGCAGCTGGACGCCGCCAAC
>JAJHUR010123402.1:0-12268 GCA_027495735.1 Lutjanus campechanus | reverse complement strand
AGTTACTGAGTGAGGAGAGACTTTATAAACTTTATTAAATCCTGTTTATGACAAATTCTTAAATATTTGGGCCTTCTTGCAAATTCAGCAAATGTTCTACATTCATTTCTTTCTTAAAAAATCGTTGCACTTGTTCGTCCCAGTGTGTTGGCGACTACTGTTGGGTCGGTGGGTGAAAACATTTGGTCTTTGCAAATGGAAATGATGAAGCTACGTGTTTATTTGCATAAACAGCGGACGGATCTGATCACAAGAGGTCACTTGTGAGGTGGATTGTAATAAAAGCTGTAGACAGATGTCCTCAGAACTGTAAAGAACTATAAAGCTCCAGACTTCTTAAAATGAGTCTCCCCAAACCTCTGAGGTTTGACTAATTGTTTGTGGTTATTTTAGGCCGCTGCCACCTGTCAATCTCAATCTGTCGAGCCAACTGACAAATGAAAAGCGGGACACCAGCTGTAGTCCGTGAAATTAAACAGAAATTGAAACCAGATTTGACAGAACCAGAGCTGCTCTCGTGTTTTGGGGTTTAAAAAATAAACTTTGATCCAATATTTGGTTTAAAAACGACGAAATTCAACAGCAAATGACCTCTTATTTCTAAGGAAATCTGGCAAAGCATTTATAATGATGTAAAACAGTCACATGTGGGTGATTGTTTTACAGTGATATTGTTGAATTAAGTTGTTTTCCAGTGTCTGTCCAACCTTTTGAATATCATGAACTGGTTTGGAACAGAAATGTGGACTCTTTAGATGTGTTCTGTTTATGTAATGTGTGTTAATTTAAATATATTTTACAGAAATGTGACACTGCCTACTAATGATATTCATCTGCTCCTCTTTACTCTCTCAGACGGTCATGATTCCTGGTCCAGAGCTGAAGCCGTGGGAAGAGTTTGATGCCCACAGCTATGAAGTTCCCAAACCAGAGGCAGTTCAGTGGAACAAATAGGCCACCGGGTGGCGCTGCTCTTTTCATCAAACCACTGTAGGACGGCGTCTGCGGCCTTGGGCCAAATGCTGTTTAAAAATTGGCCGTGGCTGGTTTAGTTTGTCCACTTTGGAAGGAAACCAGGCTTCTTTGGAGGCTGTTTTCTCTAAATGCTGCTGGCTGTTGAGACGGTGGAAGCAGCAGGTGAATTTTAGGATGAACAAACCGCTGCGTCAGTCTGCAGCCAAGACAGCTGCTTCTCTCCCTGCAACACACAGTCTGGAATAATAATAATAATAATAATGATTTCATGACTTCAGATTCCACCATGACTCGAATGTCTTTCGTGTTTTTTTTTCCATCTGACTAACTTAATGTGTAAATGTACAAAAAATAAATAAAATACACAGATATCCACAAATCATATGGTTTATTTCTCT
Organism: Lutjanus campechanus; assembly: GCA_027495735.1. Taxonomy (NCBI): domain Eukaryota; kingdom Metazoa; phylum Chordata; class Actinopteri; order Lutjaniformes; family Lutjanidae; genus Lutjanus; species Lutjanus campechanus. The sequence goes on along the minus strand of JAJHUR010123402.1, from coordinate 10,895 downwards.
GATGAATATGCTGCATGTTGACCTCAGGAAATACAAAAATAAAATGTCCCATCTGCTTCTCCTCACACCAGCAAATTTCAGAGGATTTTTTTTTCTTTATCAGAATAATCTTTCATAGAAGATATTGCATACAAAATTGAAAACAGAACATAAGACTGTTTCTCGATGCAAACCAGGGGATGTGTTACGACAATATTAGATTTTTCTTTTTTTTTTTTTCTTTTTACGTGACAACAAATTACAGCACGCTCATTCAAATACACACTTAACATGCAACGATGCTCACAAAACTAGGTCACTCCATTACCATTGACAAAAAAAACTTGATGCAGTGTTTTAACAATGAGCTCACTGAGTGAAAAGAAAATAGAGTTACTGTAGCAGAAGTGCTGAGAAAACTGACACCTGATTTCACAGATTCATGGCATGACGATAAATACAGAAAACTGATAAGTTTTATTCACTAGAAAACTAGACATGAAATGTCGGGCCACTCTTGTAAAGAAATTATCAGCCAATAACAAAGATATCTAGTATCTGATGAATCCGAAAGTTGAATTAATTTTAAAAAATCTAATTGTTTGTCTGCCTTTGCATGTGAATGGAATCATACAGAATAATCTCCTATAATCTTGTTCCTTTCAAAGAATATTCATGAATAATGTCATTATCTGCATTAAAAAAAAACCTGACAAAAACCTTTTTTTTCATTCAAACCGGCTCCTCAGCTCCACAAGTCGTCGTATTTAGTTCAATTGGAAACAAGTCAGGTGAGCCGCAACATAAACATCCTCTTTGCAACTACCAAAACATTTAAAAACAACGTGTTTTTAATCTTTAATCTCATTGTCCCCGTCTTAATGAAACCGGCGTCCACTGCAACCACACAAAAGGCATTGACATGGCTTTCTAAATGCTCTCATAAAAAAACGATTATGCAGCTTTTCACTCCAGTTTATGGTGATTTATGCAATTTTTGGCATTGTTTCTTTAAGTGGTGGGATGTTTCTCTATAATGATTGGATCAAAAGTGAAAGAATAATGTTAATCATTGGCTTTTAGACATGAAATCAGTCACTTAAGCAAACAGGTATGCATAGTTTTATCAATCATAAATACTTGATAGAAATGTAATTTGACATCCATTGTAGTTCTGGCAGCACTGCTTTACACTTTCTTCGACTTTGAAAATATAATTTCCACAAAAGATTGACAAAAATTAGACTGAATTTATCTGGTCTATGCTGGTTAAGCTTCCATCTTCCACTATGTTCCATCTCTTAGGTAGGTCCTGTGCTATATCTGTGATCATGAGCACTCTGAAAGTTCGGGTTTTATAACATGTTCACCCCTTCCTTGGGTCCAACATACTGTACGTACGTGGCAAATATGTGAATTGTCACCTAAAAACATACAAAGACACAAAAAACATTTTAATTTAAAATGGGGGGTTAGAAGCAGGAAGAAAAAGGAATTCATCTCAACGCCTTAGATGCCCTTCCATCAACCAAGAGATGTCTCTGTCTGGATTAACTGGGGACATAGTGAGCGTGCAAACATATTTTCAGTCTTTGCACAACTTATCGTGCCCAGCTCATCAAGTCTCCACTTATTAGTCGGACAGCAGCATGGCCCAAATGGATTGTCCAACCTGAAATAACCGCACGCAAGTTCCGTCCTTCATCAGCCCAAGTAATCGTCCAACAGAGAGGGCTTTCGGCTCTGCCAGGTGCAGGGGAGCTGTTTGTTTGGCGACCCGGCACTCTGGGGAAGTTAAAAGCAAAGTTCCCCTTGACCTTCATCAGGCTACCACCAAAATGGTTTCATATAGCGTTCACGTTCCCCTTGATTCTTGCTGTAGGGGTCAAAAGTGAAAGCTAGATTTAGGTCACAAGTCAGGTGGGAATACGAGAGCCTCAGCAGCAAATTCTGCATCGTCCTCTTCGTCTTCCTCGGGAATATTCTCGGGCTCCCATGTAAAAACGTCCGAAGCGTTGTCTGTGAAAGAGCCAGATCTGGTCCTCACCATCTCCCAGGGACACATAGCATCACGGCGTCCCAGGGTTAAGCTTTCTTTAGACTGAACTATTTGCTCTGAGCTCATTTCTGCTGGTGCCGCTTCTACACCGAGTGGGCCCTGGTTCTCTGTGACTTCATCTTTGTCGCTGTTATGAATATCGACTTTGCTTTCAGTTGAGGTTTGTGGATCCTTAGATTCCCAGGGACAAACGTCTGCTGCAGTGCTGTCTTGCTTTTTGACAGCTCCTGGTTCCTCTGTCTCCCATGGACAAACGCCTGCCCGAGCGCTGTCTTGCTTTGTGAGAACCTTTGGCTCTTCTGTATCCCACGGACAAACATCTGCTCGAACGCTGTCTTGCTTCTTAAGAACCTTTGGCTCTTCTGTATCCCACGGACAAACATCTGCTCGAACGCTGTCTTGCTTCTTAAGAACCTTTGGCTCTTCTGTATCCCACGGACAAACATCTGCTCGAACGCTGTCTTGCTTCTTAAGAACCTTTGGCTCTTCTGTATCCCACGGACAAACATCTGCTCGAACGCTGTCTTGCTTCTTAAGAACCTTTGGCTCTTCTGTATCCCACGGACAAACATCTGCTCGAACGCTGTCTTGCTTCTTAAGAACCTTTGGCTCTTCTGTATCCCACGGACAAACATCTGCTCGAACGCTGTCTTGCTTCTTAAGAACCTTTGGCTCTTCTGTATCCCACGGACAAACATCTGCTCGAACGCTGTCTTGCTTCTTAAGAACCTTTGGCTCTTCTGTATCCCACGGACAAACATCTGCTCGAACGCTGTCTTGCTTCTTAAGAACCTTTGGCTCTTCTGTATCCCACGGACAAACATCTGCTCGAACGCTGTCTTGCTTCTTAAGAACCTTTGGCTCTTCTGTATCCCACGGACAAACTTCTGTTCGACCGCTGTCTTGCTTTGTGAGACCTTTTGGCTCTTCTGTGTCCCATGGACAAACATCTGCCCGAGCGCTGTCTTGCTTTTTGAGAACTTTTGGGGCTTCTGTCTCCCATGGACATGCATCTGCCCGGGCACTGTCTTGTCCTTTGAGAACTTTTGGCTCCTCTGTCTCCCACGGACAAGCATCTGCCCGAGTGCTCTCTTGTCCTTTGAGAACTTTTGGCTCCTCTGTCTCCCACGGACAAGCATCTGCCCGAGTGCTGTCTTGTCCTTTGAGAACTTTTGGTTCTTCTGTATCCCATGGACAAACATTTGCATGAGCTGTGTCTTGCCTTGCATGAATCTGTGCAGTTTTTGGGGTCTCTGGCTTTCCTGATTCTGGTTCGCTACTGTCCCATGGACAAACATCTGCCATTCTTTCCTGCCCTTGTGACACCATCTTGGTAGCTGCAGTTTTTTCAGGGGGCTCAGTTTCCCAGGGACACACGTTTACTCTTGTGCCATCTTTACCATCAGTCTGGACAGAAGGTGGCACACCTTTTTGTGAGTCTTCTGCATTGTCTAGACTTCCACTCTCCCAGGGACAAATATCTATCTTGATTGGTGAAGTTGGGTTTATGTTTGTTGGCGCTGTGTTCCCCTCCTCCCAAGGACAAATGGTTTCCATGATTGTAGGGGGATCAGGGAAATCCCATGGACAACTTTCTGTGGTCTTGATCCCCGGTCTACCATAATGCAGGACGGGTGATTTTGCAAGGTATTGTTGCTCATTACTTAAACCTTCTTTTGATGCACCGGGGTACACCGCAGGTTTCATCACTTCTTGTCGCGTGGGCACCATCAGCGTTCCCTTGGTCTCCACAGGATTCAGGTTTTCGTATACAACTTCAGCCTTGTCCTGAACATCCCAAGGACAAACATTAGCATATTCATTATCTTGCTTTGTTGAAGGTTGGGGAGTTTCTGCAGTCTCCCAGGGACATACGTCTGCTGAACGTTTCAAAGACTGCTGTGTCTCTGAATCTCTGGACACTTTAGTCTGGTAAATAACAGGAGCGTCCTGCGATTCCCAAGGACACACGTTAGCTTGGGCACTTCCTCGTCTTTTCATTTGCTCTTGAGATTCCCATGGACATACAGTGGATGGTTCAGAGGGCTGCGATTCCCATGGGCAAACATCTGCTTTGATGCTCTGTTGCTTCTTTGGTCCCTCTCCTCCCTGGCAAGTTCCAGGCCCTTCCCATGGACACACATCTGCATGGGAAACATTACGGACTGGTGTAATTCGATTACTACCTCTTCTGTGAGTTGAAGGAGTTCTACAGCTGCTGGCAGTTTCCCAAGAACTTATACTACCACGTTTGCTGTTCTGCCTTGATAAAAACACATTTTCATAAGTGCCATCTTTTTGCATATCATCTGTGTCCCATGGGTAGACGGCAGATTTTACAATCACAAGCCTTCTTGGGCTTCTATCAGAAGAGTCCGCAGAGGAGAGTCTGATGGCATTCTGCTTCACAAGACATGGCTTTCCATCTGTCGTCATACTTCTTTTCTGCAGTGACCTCTTTTCCACGCTTGGACGTCTACTGGACGTCCCCGATCTTGGTGTTGTGGAAACACTTTCTTGACTTTTTTGTGAAACAGAATCCTCTTTATGTAAACTTCCATCTTTACTGGACTTGCTTCCTGCGTCCATGGACGTCATAATTGATTTCACAGAGAGCCACTTGCTGGTAGAGGTGCGGAAGGAGAAGACGCGTTGATCTTTTGTGACTTTTGGTCTCGGGGAACCTGGTGCACTCGCGGACACAGGGGCCTGTGGTTTGGGGGACTCGGTTTCAGATTTATCAATGGAAGGAGTATTTTGTACGGGCGGTAAATGGTCCCAGGGACAGATAAGCGCCTGTGGAGATGCTGGCCTATTTTTCTCACTATCCTCAGAGTTTGCGTAGGTGACATGCTTCTGGTTCCTGTCCCCTGATTGTTCTGGCTCCACCTCCCAGGGACAGACCTCTGCCTTGTCAAATGACTCTGATTGGAGAGCACTCCTGGTCTGTTCACCAATGGATATGCTCTGTCTGGACCTCGACAGCACTGTGCTGGCTCTGTTAACCTTAGAAACGTTCTCCATGGAGTGGCCGGAAGTTGAGGTTAGACTCCAGGACTTGTGAAGCCTGGTGTGATCAGGATGCAGGAGGTTGGTATCAATCGTCAGATTTTGGGCACTGGCTGACTTACAGACCCCCGGTGGGATATCCAAGGAGTCGGTCTCAGATCGTCGGGAAGATCTCTTTGCACTGTTGGGCTGTAACAAGGAGTCACGCAAAGAGGAGTCTCTCTCCCTCACATAGTGATGATCACTTTGGGACTTGCGCATGGATGGTGATGGCGTTTTCATTGAACTTTTGTAACTGATACTAACTGATATTGTATCTGCGGTACTCCTGAAAGACTCAGACTGATTCACACTTCTGCTGCGGAAGGATCCATCTTTCTCCTCGCGGCTGCACTGCCGGCTCATGGTTTCTGGGATCTCAGCAATGCGTCTAATAATGGATCTCCCCAATGTGCATCGAGAACTCCGCTTCTTTGACAGATGAGGGTTGTTTGCCGTCATCTTCTTGGTCTTGTGGACTTCTAACTGGGCATATAACTTCTTCAGTTCGTCCTGGTGCATATGAAGAAGGGCAGGAATTGATGAAGGGATTGAGGAAATGGTTGAGGAGAGGAAAAGATAAGGAGAGTAACAAGTCAGAGGAAAGGTAAAAGACATATTCATTTAAGAAGTTTAGGATAAGAAAAGGATAAAGGGAGGAGAAAGGTTATACAGTACAACATGTGTTCATTCTATCGTTGTATTTACTGTTAATTTATGATTTAAATTATAATACATTTAGGATCTGTTTAGTGGAGTCTCTATGTGTTCGTAACTAAAATTAAGGGACATTTATTTGACAGTTAAAGGTGACTTTTGGAATTTCCTCTACATTTTGTAAATTATGTCCCAATGCAAAGTGATAACATCGTTCTGAATAGTTTACCCGAAAGTCATCCGGGTCCACACTGTGCTCACTCCAAGCAGAGTGAAAACTGCTGTTGAGGTACGAGCCGGAGCGCCGAAGGTCCACTTCATCCTCATACACCTCAGCTGCAATCTCCTCTCTCCCAGGCTTAGACACGTAAAGAAACTGTGGAACACAGACACAGGCAGATAATTCATACGAACACATTTTGCGCGTGAGAACAATGCACATTCTTTAATGTGTTTGATCCACTGGGATGCTGGTTCTCATAAAATGAAAGTCTAGTCTAGAAAGGCTAGTCTGACTAGCTCTGACTAGTCTGACAGGCATGAACTGATGAAGCTTCTTGGATAAGAGGCGAAACGTCTTCAGAAAAGACTTTTGAACAAGTCCAGTTGCTTTCGATTTAATCCTTTAACAGCACAGAAGCTAAGCAATGAACTCTTGTGGACAGGATCAGCAGTGAAAGGTATTTTAGCCATTTTAATAAAGGTCCGCCTAAAAAAAAAATCAATATGGGCTCATGTGCATGCTATGTTCAGAATATTTTCACTGTTTTAATCTGCTAAAACAGCCTTTTCTGACAGGAAACCAGCATCATATAAGCCAAATGACGCTCTCTCCAAACCAACCAAACTCCATAGGAGAAATCAGTCATTTTACTTCACAGAACACAGGAGTTGATGAGCTACAACTGCCTCGATCTGTTAGTGTTTGTGTCACAGTCTGTCACAGTTTGTTTGTGTTATTATGTGACTTCGGTGAATCCAAACTATCCTTTTAAGACACCAAAGTCACATAATAACACAAACAAACTAAGAGATCACGGCAGCGGTAGACCAGCCACTCACATGTTCTGCATGGTAAAATTACTGATTTCATCTATGGAGTTTGGTTGGTTTGGAAAGAGCGATATTTGGCTTATCTGATGACAGTTTCCTGTCAGAAAAGGCTGTCTGATAACAAGGTAAATGGTGAAAATATTATAAATATGGCGTACACTTAAACTGCTATTGTTTTGTGAGTGGCTAAAATACCTTTTTTTTTTTGCTGACCCTCTCCACAGCAGTTCATTGCTGAGCTTCCTACACCAGTACTCCTGCTGCTTCTCCAAACTGGGTTAACATTTAACTCACTAAATGCCTTTGAACAGCTGAGACCAACAGGTTTTATAAAGTATTACTGAGATGTCCTCTGTCACTGCACAGAGGATAAACTGCTTTGATTTGCTTTTTCTCTGCAGGATGTCAGGAAAAACTATATGAAATAACAATATCTCAAAATCAATGTTTGAGCATCGGAGTGGATTAATTTCCCCTTTCTTCACTTTCCCTTCATTTGACCAAAAACACCATTACTCCATGACAAGTAAATTATATATTATTTACACATTTCAGTCCACATCCACAATCTGATTTATTAAAAGGTGCAAAGACGTGACAGTTTTCATTTCTGTTTAGTTTAAATGCACATTAATGTCATTTAAACAAACTCAAATTAGGTGTTAAAAGAAGAATTTCCCTTCAAGAGACTGAGACTACACATCATCCTGCATTTTTTAACACTCGACACTCGAACATTTATTCATTCTGGCACTATGAGTATAAAAAACGCAGAGTACCTTGGGAATGAAGAGCAGTGCGAGTGTCACAGTGATGGTCACGTGAGTGTGCGTGAAGGAGAGCAGCAGCATCCAATCAGGATGCAGAGAGGGAAACGTGAACCTGAGGGAGACAGAAAACAGGTCAGGTCATGTCAGTGGCAAATATACAGCCGCGCTGAGATCTGAGAGCATTTGAGAGGTTCAGAGAAGAACGTTCTGTTCACCTGAACAGGTGAAACATGGTGGACAGAAGCAGCTCGTTGTGGATGGCGATGCCCATGTAGCGAGGCTCGTGGAAGGCCGACGGGACCGGCCGGACGGCGGTCCACAGGGAGCTGCCCCAGCACAGGAACAGAAGCTCAGCTGAGGAAGATAAAAGTCAGGACAGAGGAAACGGCGATTGCTCAGAAGATAGAAAGATATAAATAGTTTTGCCTTTAGTTGATTTATAAGAAAACTCCTCAGAGTTCCTTTAAATAAAACAATTTAATAATAACTGCATTGTTGGAGTGAAAGGATCCATCATCATGTTCACTCACCCACAGCCATCATGTAGTCCCAGCGGTCCAGGTAACACAGGTTGAAGCCCTGTCCGTCTGACGTGGTGGTCGTGACGAACACCGGGATGTTCCTGTCGCGGTTCTGCAGGACACCCACCGTCCACGCGCACAGGAACCAGCTGACCGTCATCAGCATCACTCCCAGAATCCTCAGCAGGTGGAGGCTGGACATGTAGGGCATCCTCTGGGCCGTGCGAGAGAGGAACACCTTCAGCACCCTGCGCAGAGGCGAGAATCGATCAGTGAAGACAAAATGTAGATGACTGTGAACATGAAGTGAAACTAAAGCCTTATAAAGGTGGAGAAAACGATTCCGGAGACAGATAACTGATCATCTGAGGTCAGTATTTGACTACCTGGGAATCAAACTATCAACTGTCTTTCTCCAGAATCGCTCACTTCACCTTTAAAATGAGACTATTTTACTCTTCCTGAACATAATAATCTGTTCGTGGTTCATTCAATTGTCTTTTCTCACAATCAGGAAACAACACACATGTGTCTGGTGATGGAGTTTTTACTCCCTTTGCTCTGAGTTATACTAAAACATAGTGTACCTGTAGCACAAGCAGAGGAGAGTCATAAAATTAGTGAACAGACTCAGTAATGTCAGTTAATGTCAGTTCTTCATGGTGATCAGGTTTAGAAACTATAAGTACAGACGGTGATCTGGACAGTTAATCAACTGAACACTGATGGAATTATTGTTGTGTAATGTTACTGTAAAATAAAATAATAAAATAATAATGCCAGCCTACCTGTACATTTTCAGCGTGACGGTGCCGTAGACGATGGAGAAGCCGAGCATTCGGACCCAGCGGAGCAGAATACACCTGAACGTACTCGGCTTGAAGTACATGATGAAGACCTGCAGAGACACAGAGAGTCAAACTACAGCAGTGTGGACGACTGTGTCTGCTGGTGTGTATCTCAGATATCAGATTATATTAAATATTATATGTATGAAATATGCTGCCTGCAAGTTCAACTTCAGTTATTAGCAGCAAGAGCACAAGTTGACAAACAGTTTAACAGCAGAATCAGATAAATAAAATACAAGACTACACTAATACTAACACTATCTAAATATTAATGTATTAAAATAAGGATTTATGTGTTTGTGAAGTGTGCACAGTGTTGCACATCAGTATCAGTCATTTTTACAAACAGATTTTTTTTAAAATCTCAACATATAAACATGTTAAAATGTGGATCGAGTGAAAGTAAAGTGACAAGAGTGTAATTATTTGAATTTAATTAAAAGTAAACTTTGAGCTCTTTTTAAGAGTGAAGTTGAACAACACTTTCTCCACTTTTAGTGACACTTACACATTAATGCATCACTGATTATAATCCAGTGATTTTTTATTCTTAAATGGAGCTTTGTGTATAATGAGAACTCTTACTTTTGGTATTTTAAATATATTTTGATGGTAATACTTTGTACTTTAGATCGGACTTTTACCTGTAATAGAGTATTTTCACACTGTGGTACGGCTACTTTTACTAAAGTAAAGGATCTGAATGATTCTTCCACCAGTGACAAGTACAACTAGAACAGGATTCTGCAACCTTTATGATCAAAAGAACCATTTTTGGCCAAAAAAAATAAAAAAGAAATCTGTTTGGAGCTGCAACTATAAGCAAGGATAAGAATCACTTCTTGAGCCAAACTCAACCTCTTGTTTTGAAATAATGTTTAAAAAGTTTTGCCAACTTATAATCTTTTATAATAGTTGAAATAATTTACTATCCCTCTTTAGATAAACTTGAATCTTTGTGTTTCAGAAACTCAAAAAAATATATTTGTCATTATTTTGGTGCCTGAAAAATTAGATGGTTTATAACATATCATAATTTTTAACATTCACCTTCAGTTGAATGAATTTACTCTTTAATTTTTGAAATTTTGGGGTGTTTCTAAAACTCAAAGATGTGCGTTTATCAAAAGAAGAACAGTAAATTATCTCAACAAAAGATTATTAGTTGGTGAAACTTTTTCAAAACTTGAAAGAGTTTGAGTTGGTCTCAAAACTCATAAATCTATTTCAGTATGAGCTGTTTCAACTTTTTCACAGAACTACAACTATGATAAATGAAAATTAAAATAATTTCCATATAATTTTTTTGCCAAAGTCACAGAGGAGCCACTGGAGACGAGCTGCAGACCCCCACAGCAGTAACACATCAACTACTACTGCAACTACTGGTGTTATTACAAATATTACTTCTTTTAAAAATATTTTACCCCCATATGACTCCAGAATATGAACAATATATCCAACAGACACTTAATAACACGTCTCATCAGCATTAACAGACAAACACGTCCTGTTTAAAAAGCGTTTTTCACGGTGAATCCTTCCCCGTCAGTCACGTTCAACAACAGGTTGCACCAGGTTGTCTCTGTTCAGTATGTAACAGTAAAGTGGATGACTGTAATCCAGGAATTAAAGCTCATTGTGCTGTGACAGTCGGTCTCCGTCACTCGGGATAAGAGCATCAGCTAAAGCCTAAAATGTGAATGCAAATTTACATCATCGTGTTCGGAGCACTCATAAAGGATCAACTGCTCAGAGTGAATACGTATAGAATCAGAGACACGACGGGGCAGTAAACATCCAGCGGGAGGCAGGTTTTAATCAGCAGAGATGAGGCTGCACTCAAAGGGCAGATTGGGGTCTTTGTTATAGACGCAGCTGCGCTGGAGGAAGAAGTCATTTGATTGGTCAGTTTAAACCTGCTGAAATAAGGAACCAGATGCTTCTGTTTTAGACG
>JAJHUR010123398.1:0-27208 GCA_027495735.1 Lutjanus campechanus | reverse complement strand
TTTTTTTTTTTTTTTTGTAGGATGGTAAAGAAATGCAGATACAAACCTTCTCTGCCTTCGCCCTGGGCCACTACTTTAGGGTCTGTGTACTCAGGCCGCCGTCCCAACAGCCAGCTAAACAAAAGAGGAAAAAACACATTAAAAACTACAGAGAGAGAGAGAGACAAGCATTACACTACCAAGTGAAAAGAACTGCCTATATGCAGTATATTTTGTATACACACGTATGTGAACTTCATTTTATCAGTATCATTCTCTTTCTGAAAATTAGTTTTAAAGCAATTTTCTAACTTTCATTTTCATGAAGATAAATTTTGGCGTGACATTATGTATTGATTCAGTATGATTGTATTATGACCATAAACTTCTATGTTTTGAGCAAACATCACAAACGAGCAAGAAACACATTACAAACAATAACATTTGCATTTTGGAACTTGACAGAGTAAACTTTCTCTTATGCAAATGAAGGCCAACTCTCAGCCTACATAAACTTTACAGATTGGAATTCAACCTCATGTAATCTTAAGAATAATAACAATGATAACAATGTCAGATCTCTGAATTGGATCAGAACTCAAAAAAGTAGATCTGTACATCTCTACGACTGATGTTGCTATGCAAGTCCAAAGGTCCAGATGTGCTCCTGTGCATTCCTAATAGCCTCCTGTGTTGGTGGGAGTTGAACGGAACTGTGAGTACCTTTGTGTGTGTCTTTCCATACACTGATAACAGCAGCTGGCAAACAATACATACTGATGTGGAGTATTCTCACCACAGAAACCTAAGGCTGTATCCTCAGTGGGACACGCGCACCCACACAGAGGAGCAGTAAATATTTGAGAACGCTCAGATATCGGCTGCTTCCCCCCCAGCAGTAACAACTCATCAGCTGCAGCGCCACAGCTGCTGAGACAGAAAACGAAACACACAAACGCACACATCTCACCTTGTGAATTTCTGGAGTCTCCATGTGGGCTCAGGCACAAACATGGGGATGATTCGTGTATGTCTGAGAAATCAAAACAAATAACAGGTTCTTCTCAAACGCACAGTAAACAAGATTTTTCTTTCAGAAATCAAATCAAATCTATGTTCAAGCTTAGCTTTTATGTGGAAAACAAGCAATGATTGCATGTCTTAGACAGGAATGTACATGTTTTACTGACTAGGCTATCAAATTTAAGCACTAGTTGAATTACTATACTAAACCTTTAGTAGGTGTTTCTTAAAAAAGAAGAGGAAGTAGATAACGGTAGTACTGACTGTCCAGGTGTGAAAGGAATGTGTGTTGCTCCATAGCCCCTGACCACATCGTTTCCAAACACATCTGGACCGTACACACTCACCACGAGCTGAGGCCCTGGAAAAAGAAAATGTAGTCTTCATTTTGTACAAGTCATCCTTCTTGTCTTCCAATGTGATTTCTATATAATATTATTTCTGAGGGGTCCAGAATGCCTCATTGCAACCTCAGAGATATTTATAAATGTATGAATTAAGGCAACAGCTACTAACTTTGTGTGCTGTGTACTGTATGTCTCTGAGTGTGTGTGTGTGTGTGTGTGTGTGTGTAATGCTCACATCCAGAGGGGTTTGTGCTCTTAAACGTTGTCTCCAGTGGGAAGTTCCATATTAATCGGTGTGAAGACTGACTGCCTTTACAGGTTATTTGAGTGATGCCTTCTTCCAACCCCTAAAGAGAAACAGATAAGCAGAAAAAAAAAAAGATAACCAAACCTGATTTGAACTGCTTTATACTAAATTCTGTAAAGATTCCATGCATGTAAAAGAAAAGGGTAAGAAAAAAAAGAAAAAAAAAGAACAGAACATATTACTGCAACATTTTCAATTCACCTTCAGACACTTAAATAATTTTACATCATTATTTTCATATTCATTGAAAAACAGTTATGGTGGGTTTTTTTGTTTTGTTTTTTGTTTTTCAGGAATCTGTACTAAACAAAGATGTTTTCTCAAGTCTACAGAATGATGTGTTGGTCAGGACATCTCAGCAGCACCACAATTTAAAATTGTACTTTGACACACATTTTACCTTTAACAAATATTGTGCAACCTGCAATTTGAAAATTGCCGTAGACCATATTGTGATTTCGATAAAATTTCAATTAATTGTTTGGCCCACACTTCTATACAGTTGGACCAAAAGAGGAGGTAAAACAAGCAGTGGTGCCTGTACTCGTATTACTGTCACTTGACCTACTGAATAAATAATGCTATATTATTTTTCCCCTCTATTATTGTGTTAGGCCTGCGATGAACTGGCGACTTGTCCAGGGTGTACCCCGCCTCTCGCCCAATGTCAGCTGGGATAGGCTCTGGATTTGGATCAGTTATAAGGCACTGTCTATAAGGACAGAGCAGTGCTCTGGCAGCGCTCTGCTCTGCTCTATGAAGCGCTCTCTCACACAGTGGTAAACATTATGGCTCCAAACATCATGAAAAACACCTGTGGGATCTTTTTTTTTTTTGTTTGTTTTTTAACAATAGACTGATTTAAAAATAACTTAAGAAAACAGGGCAATAAGGGCAACTGTATGGCATCACAAACATTTTTCCACAGTCTTTTTTCATTTTTTTCATTCTTATCCAGACCTGGAAATGACTAAAATCAAATTCCATGTGTCCATACTGCATACGAACCCTAAATAAATATTGGAAGTGATAAATTATTGTCCAATAATTGGAAATGTACATTATTATTTATTATGACAATATCTGATTTTACAGATTATGTCAAAGCATTTCGTTTGGATTTTTCTATAAAGCCAAATTTTATTTGTCAGGGTTTTTGATGTACTTTATAACGAAAAATAGATGAATAAAAATGTGAAAAATGAAGTATTCCTTGTTTTTGTTGTAATGGTTAGATTTGGTTCGGTCAGACCTATGGATGTAATAATAACGTAGAGACTATAAAATTATAAAATTATATTAAAGTTATGCTTTTTAGGGGATTTTATTTTATTTTTTATTCCAATGCACAATACAGACGTAATAAGAAAGTTCTTTATTTGATGACTATTTTACTTGCTGCTCTGTAGAAGATTTTCTGCATGCAAACATGCAATTCATTGCTGAGTTCAAACCAACCAGCAGATTATAATTAACGGTATGTAGAGTAATTCGACCAGTACATTAACATACTAAGTTCACAATGAACATGTAACGTTACTATTAGCCAGCTACTCACCGAGGTGGGAGCCCAGTCGTGCCCGTAGACGAAGCAATATTTGCAGTACAAGTTGTCATACTCTGGAAACTGAAATACAACAAAAAATGTCCCCGTTATACCTGGAAGTAATTAAACAGTAACGCTAATTCACACTACGGTGCAATACCTTGCGTTATTGCTAGTTATTGTGTTATGCTAAGCTAATGTTAGGCTAGAAGTCAGGGGCTCTACTCACGTTTGCTCCCTCGATTTGTCCGTTCACTGTGAGAAGAAACACTGACGGGTTACTCGTTGCCATCACGGCTTCCGTTTCTAAACTACAATTTTAAGGCGTTTTTGCTTCACGAGTTATTCAATCCCGGTGTTTAAAAATCCTACAGCTAATCACTCATCTAAACCCTGTCCGTTGCTAAGGCGACGTTTGCTCCTCCTTACGGCTATCCGCTAGGGCCAAACTGGACAGAAGCGCCTGAGCAGTGTTCAGATATTAATGAGATTGTCCACAAGATGGCGGCAGTGTCAAAACGCAAGTCCACGTGGTTCAAGTTGTGCATGAGAAGCAATGGCTACAGCTTACCTGCATCGGGAGCGGAGCTCCACAGTGTACAGCATTGCCACATGACTGCTTTTAAAGTGGTCCCAGTTAGAAAGAGCGCCTTTTCAGTACAAAATTGATCCGAGGAAGGCCGCGAGATGTGGTTGAAAGCTTTAGAAACACAAAGTAAGTGTTTTTTTTTGTGTGTTGTCAAGTAAATGACTGTTGGTTTTGCGGATGTGGAGGAGAGAAAATGTAATGAGTTTCATGAGGCAATTAAATACTGGCGTTAATTGCACGTCAACAATAAGCCTTTTTCATAGCAGCCATTTGACATTCGTGCAAACTCAAGTGTTAGCAATGATACTAATTAAGGTCCTTTTTAATTCAGGTCAAACAGAACCAGGGTGCTGCTCAGAGATTTAAAATGCAGTTGTATGTGTATCTGTATCTCTGGTGCTGCTCACTGGAAAGGCTCTGCTACATTAAATGGAACAACCTCATAATTAGTATCATTGTCAACACCTGCATTTACTGTCATGTAAAGGCGGCTGCCTGAAAAAGGCCTTTTAGGAAACTGCAAAAAGATGTAGGCCTAGATCACTGACTTCCTTTCTCGTCTGCAGCCAAACAGGTCAAAAAGTGAAATATTTTTACAAGTTGTCCATTTAATTTATTTGCTACTTATAGGAAATGCAACTTAGTCGTTCAGTTCTGAATTTATCAGACTTGGACCTATTCCTGCTTATCCGTATCCCTGCTAACTTATCCATGTTTTACAAGTAATAAGCTATATGCAGCTGCACTTGAACGGTGGGCCTGTTGCACTCAAAGATACAAACCTCATTAATTTTCAAAATGACCAAATTCAATTATAAGGGTTAAACAGTTTCCCCTTTAAATGGAATCAAATTAAGTTTTCCTGCAGGCAAATGTTTCTCCAGTGGTGTGCAACCTACAAATGAGGATAAGCAAGTGCATGTTAACTGGAAGTACACAATTTTGCCAAAAAATTAAAAATGAGATAAAATAAAAATTTCTCCGCCAAAATTATCAATAAATAATCTGGCATTGCAGGTTGTCTCATATTATCAGTATCCCTAAAATCCACTCTAACAGAGTTTAAAAAGCACCATGACAGCAGTTATACATGTCTGGATGACATGCTGTGCACTGCTGTAGCAGGCAATAATTTCAGTAGGTTGTATGGGATGCACCTCATAACATCATTGCTGTGAGGAGTGCCATCTATTCCACAGGACTTTAGATTCAAAATAGTGTATATTATTAGGCCACGTATCCATTTGTTGAGATCATTAGCTGTGTTTTAGTTTTAGAGTGGAAAATCAACTGTTTCTATCAACTCTGTCACACACACAATAATTTTCCCTGCTGTCTGTCTGCCTGTCGGTCTGTCTCTATCTGCCTCCTACCCCCACCCCTCTTTCTTTCAATATGTCTGTCTGATTGGTTGCTGTTAGACTCACAAGTCAGTCTCTAATCACTTTGCTCAGTAGACACTGAAACAGCTTTTGTTGGTAAAACTGGATAAAAACAGTTTACAACAATTAAAAACAATTTACTGTAAAGGGACCGTTTACCGCAAAATCAAAAATACATGTTTTTCCTCTGGCCTGTATTTATCTGGGTATTTATCTATCAAGATAGTTTTGGTGCGAGTTGCTGCATTTTGGAAATATTGTCTGTTTAGATGCCTGTCCTCTCTTGAATACAATGGAACTAGATGGCATTTGGCTTGTGGTGCTCAAAGCTCCAAAAAATACATTTGCAAACTCAGCAGCAATGTGTCTTTCCAGAAATCATGACCTGGTTACTCAAGATAATCCACCGACCTTGTTGTTAGAAGTTTGATGTAGGATCTACAAAATACCACAAGCTGAACACACTTTAGCCCCATTATATTCTTTAAAAAAAAAAAAAAAAAAGGCAGACATCTTTATGGCACATATCTCCAAAACTCAGCAACTCACACCTAAACAATCTAAATTGGTAAACAGTCTGGCTTAACAGTTAAGAGGAAAAATACGTAATTTTGATTTTGGGATGAGCTGTCCCTTTAAAAACAACCTGCACTGCAGAACTAATCCAAAGTCTTCACAGTGGCCCTTCATATTAGGGCAGTGACATGCAGTTGTGTGCCTGCCACTGAGGAGAATGGGAGAGCATTGTGTCCTTTAAAAAATATAAGGCATGTGGGTTTGTTAGCGGCTGTTCTTGCCACTGTTCAAGCAACTATTTTGCATTTAGAAGTCCCCAGACAATGAGAGGCGGCAAGAACTTCAATCGTCGTCAGATAGCAGCGGCCCCCCCCGCGTCTCTGACCTTTTATTGCTGCCCAAACAGCAGCTCTCTTTCCATCCCTCCCTTTTTAATGCTCTGTTCATTTACCCTCCTCAAAGCTTGTGTCAGCTTTGCCCTGTCTCTCCCATCTTAACCCGCACCGCCCCTCAACTCTTTCTCCTTCCATAATGAAGTCAGGGATGCATTAACTTGTCATTAGTCAACAGGCCACTGTTACACAGTCAGCAGACAAACAACAGCAATCCCTAATGTCTCATAGACATTCAAGTAAGTGCAAGAATACAAGGTGATTTATTTATCAGCTACAACAAGGTTGTATAATGAGATGTCAATGTAGTTCCCTTTAAAATTGATGGATGAATGGGTTGAAGAGAAATAAAAATATAGAACAAACTAGTTTAGATGGTGGAGTGCTGAGGATGAAGTAAACAGTCTTGCAGCCTGAGGGAAGAAGCTATTCCTCAGTCTGGTGATACAGCAGCAGATACTTATGTATCTCCTGCCCAGTGGCGGCAAGGGGAACAGACTCTGGCTGGGGAGGATGTTGTCTTATAGTATCCTTTAGGCCCTACACAGTCACCTCACCTCTCAGATGTCACTGATTCTCAATAGATGGGTGCCAGTGATGTTCTGGGCCGTTTTAATGACCTGCTCTAGACCCTTCCTGACCTGTGCCATGCACATCCCATGATAATTTGTGATGTTTCCAGTCAGGATGTTTCCCTTTGTTCCTCTGTAGAAGTTGAGAAGAATTTGGTTCTGGAATTTTGCCTCTTAAATTTCCATAAGAAATACAACAGTTTCTGAGCCATCTTTACCAAGGTGAAGATGTGTTATGTCCGTGATGATGACTCATGGGAACCTAAAACTGTTCACCGGCTCCACCTCAGCGTCATTCAATTCAATTCAATTCACCTTTATTTAAAGTGTAAAATCACCAAAACATTGATGTAGACAGGGGTGTGTGTTCTTGCCTATGTTTTTTCTAAAATCAACAATCAGCTCTTTGGTTTTTCTGACGTTGAGCAGTCAGTTGTGTCTGTTCAATACTCTGCAAGAACCCCACAATACAGTTTTCTCCATGTCGGGGGCTACAGCCATGGCCATACAGCAGGAACAGAATGGGGCTGAGCACACAGCCCTGGGGGGCTCCAGTGTTGAGCAGTGGAGGAGGTGAGACCGCCAATCTGAACTGTCAGGGGTCTGTCAGTGAGGAGGTCCAATATCCAGTTGCAGAGTGTGGTACTCAAGGAGTGTTCAGTTTGTCCATCAGCTTCATGGGGGAGACGGTGCTGAATGCTGCAAAAAGCAGTCTTATGTTGCTATTGTTTTCCTCAAGCTGAGTGAAAATTAAAGTAAATACTACTCAACAAGTACCTATATGCTGTATGTAGCCTTTTATACAATAGGAACTCCTTTAAGTCTCTTTTCTTGCCGTATTCCTCCTCTTTCACAAATCCCTTCCTTTTCTGCCTCTATACAACCCTATCACTTTTCTTGTCCCTCCCAGCATCCGTCCTTCTCTTCATCCCACCATTTCGCTGGCCCTCCTTCCTCTCCACCCGCCAGTTTTGTGTCTCCTTTTGTTTCTCCACCTCCTGCAATCATTCTGTCCTAATTTTTTATCTTCAATCGTCTTCCCATTGCTTTGTCTCCTCTTGCCAGCATCTCCCGCCTCTTTCTCCCCAATGTCCTGTCAGTTTTCTCTCTTACTTATCCTCCTCTCCACAACTGACTCCATATCTTCTTTTTCCTCATTTGGAAATATAATCCTTCAACATCTTCTTCCCATTCACCTGTCGTGTCTCTGTCCATAGGTGTCCTCCTCCCACGTCCTTCCTGTCCCTCTTTCTTCTCATCTCCCATTTCTCTGACCCCCTTTTGTACCTCCTCCATCCCTCTAGTCCTCCATCTCCCTGCCAAATGCCTGATTTAGAGTCAGAGAGCCTCATGACTGGCGGCCCATTTAAAGTCACTGTAGAGTAGCCAGTCCAAAGGGGTCATCTGGCCATATGGGATCTCATTTTTTCTGGACCTTTTACCTGACAACTCATACAAATTCTGAAAAGTGGAGTGTGTTATACAACTTGCATACATGCACATCCAAAAGAAGCCCACAAATCCCTTTGAACTGTACACCTTTGATTTATTTTTACTGCGAATTTGCATGGAAACAGCTATGGGAGGCAAGAACACATGAGAAGACATGCTTCATTGGCCATCTAGTGCCCTTCCCAGGGCGCTACTTGATTGGAAAGTGACACTATACAATATGTTTTTTATTTGTATTCCTTATGGAGATTTTCTTTTTGTCACAGAGTGCACAATGATCTCACACCCGGAGGCTGCAGCATCTTGGAGAGAATGTCTCGCTGAAGTGCCCTTCACAGGTATCTCCAGGGTGAGTGTGATTCATCCAGGACAGGGGTGGAAAATAGCGAGAGGAATAGATTGAAAGATGGAGAGGTATACTAAGAAAGATCGCTCTCCTATTTTAGCCTCGACACACATACACTCACCATACAGATCACTAACAAACTGTCACAAAATATTATGTATGACAAGCATAATTCAGTGAGTCATAATTTATCTAATTTTCAAATGGATGCGCGCACGGAAGGTACGGCTTACAGAAGTGAGACATGCTGATGGAGGTTAATGTCTCAAGCTGCGTGTGACTAATGGTCTGTGACCACTGGTTCATGATTTTGCTCCTAAGAGGAGGCCCCAACACTTAACCTGCTGCCCGCGTGCATGCACAAGAGGAGAAAATACAAATGTGGGTCAGTGGACAGGAGGGAGAAGTGACATTACCAATAAAAAATTACATTAAAGCTACTATGATAAACTAAATTGCATGCATTAATCACTTTATATTGTCAACAGATTGTGAACAGATTGTAACCCTAAAAAGTGAGACCCTCCTCAGTGTTATTGGTTGCCTACATCCTTTGGACTACTTCCTATGTAAAGGACTTGGGACCTTTTCTCAGCTCCCCTAATGTCAGCTTAGAAATGCAGTCCACTAAGGTCACCAAGAACCGGCACCCACCACGACGCCCAGGCCTAACTTTACTAACCTTGTCTATCAACATGACGCCGGTCAATCATGTTCAGTCTCCTGTATGTCTTGGCACTGTTGTCTAGGATGCTTGCTCGCATTTAGGGAGTGTGAGCACAAGCGACAGGATGCTGACAGCAGTTAACTTAATGGTAGGAATGAGTAGGATTTTATCGATAATGATATCAATGCTGATAGTGCTTATTGATACTGATATTTATCTATACTGTTATTTTGCATGACATGCAAAGATGTGAAAAGATTCAATTGTCTATTAACTCGGGTAACTGGTAACTGCTGTTAAGGGGAGTGGTCATCTCCTGAGTAAAGGAGGAGCAGCTTGTCACCAAAATGAGAATAGCTGGTCTGATCCACCTTAAAGGTAAGTCCACCTTATGAGACAGGAACTTGGCTTGGATGTTGAGTAACATTTATTCACTGCCATATAGTCTAAACTGTACACACACTGCTACGCTCACTCTGTCTCTCTCTTGTCAGCTGCATAAAGCAGAGGAGGGGATATCGGGGAAAAAAACGCTGCAGCGTGTGGCAGAAAAGTTGAAATGGAGTCAACTTTTGAAGAAACATCCCTGTGCAAACCCCACACAAACCCACAGCTAATCACTGCAATGCCTAATTCTGTCTGAATGTGACCTTTAAAGCAAATTAACTTTACATAGCAGCACCCTTGGTCCAGAGGCTTATCCAGGTTTAGATACTGACCCATCAGGAACTGGTACCAGTTCTTAATACCCATCCCAAACTAACAGCCACCATTGTGATTAATAACAAGGATTTTCTGAAAAATCCAAATTGTACATTTAAGGACACAGAAGAGTAAGAGGAAAATATTGAAAGTGCACTTCATTAAACTATTAGTCACTAATTACACTGACAAAAAAGGAAATGACAACAATTTTGATAATTATTAAAGACCCTGCATGCTCATTGACCACCCACACAGGTGTTTACATTTGGTGTTGTCTAATTTCACCACCACTCAAGACTTCCATCTTCTTCACTCTCCCATTAGCTATTTTGCTAAAGCTCTGAGGCCTTTTAGACGTCTCACAGTAGGAAAAGCACTGTGATAAAATGTGTGACGGCTGAATGTCATTAGCTGCTTCAGTTTCAGGGTCCTGATATTTTACCTGCTGTCACACTGTCATGTATTACTCTGTCAGGTGCAGCCGGAGAAGGAAAGAGGGGTAGAAAGAGAGGGTAGATGGATACAGTTCAAAAGGATTAGAAGACATATTTCTGAGGCATTTTGTAGCTGCAGATACCAACATGCTGACATTTGAGTCTCAGACTCTCCAAACTACCTTCCTACCTTCAGTAACTACCTACCTAACTAACAGGCAGATTGTGTTGCACTATTCCTTTATTAAAGCCGTCCATTAATTCCACACCAGCCATTCTCAGTGTCTTTATGAAGACAACTACCTGTGTAATGATACCTGTGACAGTCAGTACATTCAGCCTGTCTAACAAACTGTCTGTTGCAGCCCTTCACATTCAGTTTAATGAGCTGTTCCTCTGGCTGTCTCCGCCTCAGTCGAGCCTCTCTATCTCTTTCTCTCTTTCCTGTTTCTGGCTAAACTGTCTGCAGAAGTTTCTTGTCTAAGTTGTCTCCTTGTCTGTCTAACCTGGTCTGCTTTCAAGTGTTGCTCGATTCTACAGGTTGGTGTTTGTGTGCGTGTGTGTGTTGTCTCAGTGTGGTGCATGCATGTAGGTGAGTGTGTGTGTGGTCCGTCTTTGGCCCAGTTTGAATCTTTTATTCCCTCTGGGAGAGGCACCAAAACTCTGTATCATATTTTTAAACTTTCCCTCTCCTCCTCCCCCATGCTGCCCCTCTCTCTCTGCCTATCCCAAAATGTCTCTTTGCCTCAGTCTCAGAGTCCTCGTGGCTCCCAAGGGCCCATCTGTCCAAAATCAGGCTGATCTGTTGAGGCCGAAGGCTTATTTTGATTGTCATGGACATTAGAGCAGATTATCCAGTGAAGGACAGACTTCATTCATGCACAAGTCAACAACTTTAGCCTCGAAGGACTTAGTTCGTCATTTTGCGACATATGCTTATTCACTTTCTTGCTGGGACTTACACGAGAAGATTGATACCACTACAACTGCTCGATCCCAGCATTAGCAGCTCTCTGCTCCATGGAGAATACAAGCAAGTCTATTTTTGACAAATACACATCGAGCTGCAAAGAGTAAATCAAACAGGACAGGAAGTCAGACACAGGAATGAGAAAGAGAATCCAGTCACTTTTCAAAATAAAACATCTCCTGCTTACTCCCATTCATAAAAACACACAAAAAACCAAATAAACAACTTAACTATGTAGCTTACTTACTTATGGTAGAAGCACAAAACCAAAAAAGTGGCCAAATCAACAAAATCTAAGCAAGTCCAGTCCTGCTGTAAAGCACTACTACTGCCACAAAAGTGTAGTTTACAGGTAGGAGCACCTGTTGTTGCTGCCCTCTGGTGGTAGGGACTATTAATAACTCCTATCAGTGATAATAGGTACAATGATTACTAGAAGTTTGACAGCTGTCACTGAAATAATATAGTGGCACTAAAATAATGCATTAATAAGAGAACTGAAGCAGACAAATCCCTTCCCTAGTAACTAATTAAATTTATATGCAGTTACTAGTAAATTAATTCAATTATACTTTTGAGAGGTAATCAGTAACTGTAACTAATTTCTAAATTTCAGCAGCTTGCACAACACTGCCCACCAGTATCTTTAAAACTCACTGATGTTGTTTGGACTATACTGCAACCAGTCACCAGGGGGCAATAGAGCTGTTCTGGCTTTACATTTGGGGAGTTTTCACATTGTCTATTTCTATATATGTCAATGGTTTAAGCATAAAGAAATGAAGTGTAAAAAGGCCACTTTGTGTTTTTTTTACTGAGTTTTATTTGTCACTACCTGTAGAGATCATTTTGTGGAGTCTGTGTTGTCATTATCACAGCTTCTAGCTTCCATTTCTCACTGGACTATATGTCATGTTAGCTAGCCAGAGACAGCAGATGTCTGTCAGTGTGATGTGTGGGGAAAAAAGTTTTTGCAAATGGATGAGCGCTTCATGCAAATTCGCCTCTAAAAAGGATACTTACTGGTTTCCAACAACTTGCTTGATCGATTCCATGTAAAAGCTATCATGATTTTGTGGTAATGAGTGTCCCAGCGCTCTGCTCTGTCATCCTTGATTGTGTGTAAACAGGAAAGCCATTTGTGAGTGGATAAAACCTGCCAAACCACAAGGCTGCACTGCACTCCACAAAAGTCAATATGCATTAATTGGCAGTAATATAAGCCATTAAGGGCCCAGTCACTTCACTGCTGGCTGGTGGGAGAGGAACCTAAATTTCCAGGCAGCATCAACCTCGTCTTTGCTTCTCTGAGAGCCTGTTCTGCCTGCGGGCTACCACACTGCTCTGTAACCTCTACCGTCCTTTACTGAGGAGGAGGGGTGGGGAGCAAGGTGGTACAAGTGAAAGTTACAGGGGAGATAAAAAGGAGGAAGCTATTGGTGGAAGAAGACAGCTGTTTTAAAGTACCATAAAGGAGCGATGGGCGGGGAGAGGAGAAAATCAAGCAGCTGATGAGGGAGAGAAGCAGGGAAAGGAGAGACAAATTTGAAGAAGTCAGAGGGGAGGTTCTTTAGCTATTCATCACTGGAGTGTGTCTTTAAGGTCAGCCTAGTCTATTGAGCTCTTCAGTGCTGGAGTAATAAGTCATGACGTTGTTGGCACTGGCTGACAAAAAAAAATAAATAAATAAAGACCCGAGAGAGCTTGCTGGATAGGTGGATTTTCAATGTGTCACATTTGTTTAATGTACAGTTGACTCTCAGTTTAACCAGCATTGCTATTTTTTTCCATTCCAGGGCTATTTTGTACATCTACTGTCAAATTAGCTTTCAGTCTTCTGTGCTGTACTATTGATTTCTTGTAATGGTGGTCGATGGAGGAATTAAGCTTTTTTCCCAATTCTGTTGTGCTCAGTGAAATCTGCTCTGTATGAGAGGATCTGCTAAATGCCTGCAACATGAAATGTACAGTTCGTATAAAATGGGGGATCAGGGTTGCAAGTTGTGTCACACAGTCACATCCCCAATAGACTGTCAGATCAACAACATCATTTAAATTTGCATTCTGCAGTCGTATTGTTATAATTACCATTAACAATCACTGGAAAGCACTTTTTAATCTGTAAAAGTTCAATTGTTTAAAGGAGTAATCCACTGTAAAAAATCATAACACGACCATGATGTATCATCAGATACAATATGGCCTATAATATCGGCCTCTCTGACAACAACACAACAGCCGTAGTGTCCTCCTTTGAAATTTCTATTCTGGCCCACAACTTGTGTTATTGTTTGCCTGTTTCACATTAATTACAGTTCAAATTAACGCTGAATGGTTGTCTAATGAGTAAGTGTCTCTTTATTTGTCATAAAAAATCATTAATATTCTTTTAGAATGACTAGATGCAGTTAAAGCGAGCAATATGTTAATGGGGTCTGGCTGGCAACTTATCAACTTACAGTGCAGGACACATTGTCACTTATCATTGTCAAAATATTATGTTGCGCTCCTCTTTCTTTCCTGGTCAGTGTTTCTGCAGCCTGCAGCCAGCCTGCCTGAGCTTCAAGTCTGGGGAGGAGGGGGGCAACTTGCTTCAACCCTAGATTGTATTAAAACAGGATTCTACCTATTTAATATACCATCCAGGCAACAGGTCACTCTTGGGACTGTAGTACTAATTTTTAGGTGTGCAATTGTTACATATTGCTCCTTTAAAAACTTAAGTTGTGCAATTACTAACCAACTATGGTCTTGTATTTACAAAATAAAACACACTATTTCATTTGGGTCATCATATACCAACCGAGTTCATTGCTCCTTTAGCCTTGTAGGTTCTGTCATTAGCAGCATTTGAGTATACTTGGGCAGATGCGAAAAGAATTTTAAAGGTGCACACGTGCAGAATGCCTCAGCATCTAGCGTTGCTGCTGTAATTTCAGTGCATTATTTGTCAATAGGAGGGAGAGCATGAAAGCCAAAGAGGCACTGTGATCTAATTCTATATTTCCACCTGCTAATCTCCCACATCTGCTCCAACACCTGGCAATTTCAGAAACACAGCTGAATTGCTGATTGAACAGAGATGCATCTTGTAGAGTGGCCAGCATAAGGAGTACACCAGATGAAAACCATTAATCTAAAAATAATTAAAGATCAATATAACACCAGCTGAAAATCTTGCTTTAGTGGCCTCCAGTTGTTTAATTTAGGCAGTGATGTAGACGTACTTCAGTGCACTGGGACATCACTTTTGGATATGGTTAAAAGGACAATTCACACTAAAATCAAAAATACATATTTTTACTCTTACCTGTAGTGATATTTATCCATGTATATAGTTTTGTAGTGAGTTGTCAAGTTTTGGAGATATTGGACGTAGCGATGTCTGCCTTCTCTCAAATATATTGGAATTAGATGGTTCTCGGCTTGTGATGCTCAAAGCGCCAAAAACACACAACAGCAATGTCTCTTTCCAGAAATCATGACTTGGTTACTAGAGATACCTTGTTGTAAACAGTTTCATGGAGGAACTACTCCCTCTCTGCAGTTGAATCTACAAGGACTACTTTCTTTCTACTAGAAAGCCACCACATGTCATGGATACACAGCTCTACAAGCCAGAGGAAAAATATGTATTTTTGATTTTGGGGTGAACTGTCCCTTTTAAAAGTGTTACCAAGGATACTTCTGACCACAACCAGGACTCGAAGCTTTCAATCAGAGAAGGCTCTTTATCCTAGTATTAAGTTACTGTTTAAATTACAATTACATACTTTACAATGACATGAGATTGAGTGTCATTTCTCAATAACTGTCAGTTTCAAAAGAAAGGGAAAAAATGTAGAAGCTCATGGCGACAAAATACAATTTATACTGAATTGACTCAGAGGAACAATGCCCTCTCACTAAGTAGCTGATAAGCTTATTGAGAATAATAGAAAAACATCTAACAAGAAAATTGCTAGATATAACAAACTGACAGATCTCAAAAATTATCATTGAATGCTGTAGGCTTCACAACGATGGCATAAATCGCAACGCTGTCATCGAGGAGCCCTCAGTGTTTCATCCCAGTGCACACTGATATAAAACCTACTTTAAGGATAACAAAGCTGTGAGCCTGAACATAAGAAAATAAAACTGTATTTCCTCGCATTTGGCCCCTCTGTCCCCACCTGACCTTGAAAATGGACAGTAGGATAAAAGGCCTGAATGATCATTTTTCACCCTTGTCCTTTAGCTGTGTGTTCACATTTGTTGGACTTTTTTTTTGTATATTGTATATTCCGCTCGTTGTTTTTATGAGCCCTTGCTGCTTGTTGTCTTGCTTGTTTTTAACCTGCGATTGTAGGGTGTCCTTGAGTGCCTTGAAAGGCACCTTTATCATTATTGTTATACAGTATGTTGTGGTGAAATCATCAGATTACCTTATCACTCAGGATAGTTTTGAAACAGCCGACAACAAGAACATTTCACAGCACCAGGTGAACCATACCTCATAATGGTCCTATATAAAACACACTGCTAAACTAATACAAACGTGGCTTCAAATGACTTCAAGTGCTTCACCTGATCTAAACATAATTTAATGGGAAATGATGAAGCCTAGAGCACTTGTGTTGTGTAATTTCTCCATTCCCTCTTTTCCTCTGCTCTGCTCTGGGATTTGGAAGCCCGTGCTGGATATTTAACCTTCATTTATCCAAGCAAACTGTATAAGGAGCCATTCTTATTTACAGTAATAGCCTGAGGGGTGGGGGTGGGGGGTGGGTGGTGGAGGGGGTTGGGGGAGTAGTTTTAGAGGGAAGCTGGGTTACACACAAACACTCATCACTTAGCGGTTAAGTGCTACAACTGTTTCACAGTTACGGGTTCAGCAAGCTTTTTCTGAAATGACAGAGATCTGGAGGAATGCTCGTTCGATAATTTAGCAGTATTTGGTGAGCTGGGGCCGGCATATATTGCTTTATTTTGAGTTGAGGGCATGAGTCTTAAAACAGATGTATGCTGGAGACAAAATAGTTTGCACAAAGTGTATGGCCTTTATAGAGAGGGACCAAATGAGGTAATGGTGTAAATGAGGATAATTGTGCTCACTCTCCGGTGGTCTCTCCTTGTCTAAAAAAAAGAATACCTTGTTGCACTTGTTTTCAAACATGAAACCATACAGGTGTAGCCAGTTGAAGAAAAATAAGTGCCTCATGCAGAATCTCTCTGCACACCTTGCCAATTGCTGTGTGAAGTGGGAGTGATTGTCTGATTGTTAGATTCCAAAAATTACAGAAATGGTTGAATGCATCCCTTATCAGATGTTTTTCTGTTAGATAGAAGTTCCTACGGTTGATTTATGCTACATTCTTGTCATAATGGAGTTGGCATAATGACGGTTTCTGTAATTAGTTCATGTCAACATCTGAATTGTAATTACGACTGCAAAACTCAGGCTTTTCTCAAAGCTCTGATATATCCAACTTGGCGTTTGATAATACAGAAGTCCCTGAAAAACTTAACAAATATGGATAACTCAAAGGAAAAAATGTTGTTGTTTAAAGTGTGTAAGATTTATGGGGATGTATTTGCACAATATGGCAGAAATGGAGCAGAAAGTATCTTTTCATTGGTCTATAATCACCTGAAAATAAGAGTCATTGTGTTTTCGTTACCTTAGAATGAGCCCTTTATATCTACAGAGAGTGTGGGGTCTTCTACCACGGAGGTTGCCATGTTGCACTGTTATGTTTCTACAGTAGCCCCAAATGGACAAACCAAACACTGGTTCTAGATACAGCCTTTTGCGGTTTGCAGGAGTTGTGCAACCGCCATAGGGACTGTAGAATATCTAACATTCTCCATGAGGAGATGAAGGCTGGGAACAAATAAGGCCTACCGCTGCTACTGCCGAGTGCACAACCAAATCACATATCAAGCCAAGAAGCCATTTTAATTCCTCTGTTCTAAGCCGGGGAAGATGAAATATTTCACAGTCATGGCAAAGCAGCACTCTGTGTGAACAAGTGTGGCAAACAAACTCACTCTTCAAAATATTAAGAAAAAATTTAATCAAGCAAGCAAGCCAAGATAGCTGATGCTGATCGTTTGCTAACCATCTGCAAGCATTAGCATTAACTTTCACATGAACTTACAAAGTCACTCACCTATACAGGTGTGTTGACAGGTGTCTGATAAAGTTTGATGTGGTTAATCCGACGTCCTTCATCCCTGCAGACGTTGCATTTAGGGATTCTTTTGTTGTAATAGTGATGTCAGATTTGGTTCTGCCAGTGTCATGGAATATTACAACATCCATCTTATAATGGATGTTAATATATATTATTAAAATTTACAGCACATTACGATTGGTTTTTAATATTGAAATTGTAACACCCCTACTAATTATACAAGCATAGTTGCTCTTTACTGTTAGCAGTTTCAGCTTTTTAACATGCATCCCTGGTAGCATTTCCCAGACAGAGAGGAAATCATGATATGACTAATAATGATTTCCATCTGCTGTGAGAACAGCATGTTTGCCTTTATATGTGGCTGTGTCACAGATCATGTCTATTAAAACAGCGGATGTCTGCGTCTTTTGTTGCTTACAGAGAATATCTGCCCTCAATAAAACTTTAATCAATAGATGAAATGACTCAGGTAAACAGAGCCGCTGTGTCTCCGTCTCAGTGCGATTTTGTCTGACGGTGCGTCAGCAAACGAGTAAAAGAAAGCAGGTCAGGTAAAAATGTCATCGATTTATGACTGGCGTCTGAGGAATGAAGAATCCATTTATTATGGAAGCCCATTAGTAATGTATGCATATCTGTATGTGTGTGAGGAGAGGAAGAGAGAGGAAGAGAGTGGAGGGACAGAGCATCATCATTTATATGGCTCCTCCATTAGCCTGAGTGCTTCCGTGACAACATAATGGCCGTCGCCCAGACAACAGGGTCACCGTAGTTATGAACACACCCAGCAACTGCTGATGTCAGTGTAGTAGAGTGGGTCCCAAAGTCCCGCCTGGCTGGAGTGAACGCTCGTACACAGATGCACACACACACACACACACACACACACACACACACACACACACACACACTCAGCATGGGCAGGGCAACTCTTTAGGATCTGAGAGGTTTTTGAACTAATCAATAATGAAAGAAGGGATGATGGGAAATGAAAGAAAGAGCTCCAGTGAGTGAGTGAATGAGGAAGACTGGAGGGAAACGGTGAGTGGCTGAACATGAGAGAGTGATGGAGAGCCCTCCCATGAGGGTTGTTTCCAATACATTGCAGTTACAATGGAGTTATACTGGCCCATTTTCCCCAAAAGCTTCTCAGTGGTAAGATTATCTGTTCCATTATAAACCAATGGACTGAGAAGTGCTCAAGATGTTTTCGTGATCCAGCTCATATTTACTGTAACTCGGGTCAAATGGATTCTGAAGTAACAGGAACAAGATGGAAGAAGGGGGGCGGGGTGAGACAAGCTGATGTAGTGTAGTGAAGAGAAGTTATTGAGTGGTGAAAGTTTTTGGTGTGTATATACAATAGATGTTCCAGACCAGCAACTAAAATCTAGGTGGAGAACATAAATACACTCTGTATAGAAGACAAACAATTTCTGACAGGAAAAAGAGACCAGGCTATAGAAAAGCAGTGGTTTGTTACACTACACTACACAGTTTCAACAGTGACTAGTGAATGGACATTGACAGACTACAGTGGTAATATATTTTTTGATCAAAATTATTGCCAAGGACAATTCGGTAGTCCCTGGGTATTGGTAGGGACATGTCCCTCGTGTCTCTACCCAATTCTACACCCTCAGATCTTGGTGTAATATTTTCTGTAAGATTATTCCGCAGATAATCTCTGCTGCAATTCTTCTTCTCACCCTCTGTGATTTAAAATTCAGAGACTTCATGTTTGGCTAATTAGAAGAAAATGGAGCCTTCCTCTGAAAACAACTTGAAAACGACTATTCCCACTGTGTTAAGAGAAGTTGCATCCACTTTGCTCCATTTTCTGTCTTTCACTTTGACTTTGTTTGAATTGAATTGCTGTCTATCGATTTATTCTTGTTTACTTCTCATGCAGGGATACATTTTCTCCAGTAATTAGTAAAAAGGTCAATTTTGTTTTTTTTGTTGACTAATCAAGGCATTTTGACTTTGGCATATTGATTAGAGTGGTCTATAAATGGTGAGAGAGGGTGAATGGTAAGTTGATATTACTCTGAAAATGTTTTTAGTCACGCTAGCTCGAGGGTTGCCAATGTTCTGTCAGTCCTTCCACCACTTTGGTCCACACAGAAGTATCTCAACAGATATTGGATGGACTGCCATAGAATTTTGTACAGACATTAATGACTCCCATAGCATGAATCCTACTGACTTTGTTGGTCCTATGGCATTTTTTCTTGTGCCATCATCAGCTCAAAATATTGATTTGTCCAATAATTTGGCTTATATACCAAATGTTAGCATGCTAACACGCTAAACTAAGAGGGGGACTTTGTAAACTTAAAACCTGGTAAAAATCAGCATGCTAGTTTTGTCATTTTGAGCATGCTAGAACGGTGACATCAGCATTTGGATCAAAGCACCACAGTACTGAAGTACAGACCATAGAGTGCATAAAGATGGTAGGCACTTCCACACTTCCTCCCACTGAACGGAGTGATGCCATCTTACTGGTGATGTCATTTGGAGCAAGTGTCTGCACAGTCATGATTTGGGTTGGAGCAAATTGACATGTGCTTCGATTTTTTGTTTTCGTTTGGCCCATTTCCCATCTGGTAACATGGAGGGGTGGGGGTTTAGCAAGGCACCAGGGAGCAATTGAGATGTTTTGGCTTCCCTTTTAGGGAGCTGTCATGTTGTCCATCTTTATATGCATAATAGCGGACCATTAGTTTTCTTTATATGTAGAGAGCTAACAGATAGTTCAAAAACAACACCCGTGATGGTGTAAGAGACCACATAAGCCCTTTTGAACATATTGATTGCGCAATACTGCCACAAAGAAGGCTCGTCTCCATGCCACTTTAGATTTTTTCACTGAACCAAACAACGGCACTACAAGGCCGCCCAGTGTATCATTTTATACAGCGTGTTGTTGTTACACAATCAAAATGGAGCTCGTCTGCTCTTTTTTTAAAATCACATACAGAGCTGATAACTTAATGAATGTATAACATAAAGCTATGATAAATGGAGCGTCGCTTCTTCTGCAACAATTAATGATGTGTGTGATGATCTGCGGGGAGTGATTTCTCTCCTGTCTGTATGTGTCCGCTTATGTGTATACAGTGCTGGAGAAAGTGTCCACTTGTCTTTCTCTCACTTTTTGCTTAAACACAGCTGACAAATACATGGCAGTATGTAAGTATGTAATTTTAAACGCACAATATTTAAATTCTTCCACTAGGGGGCTCTCTCATGTTAAAACAATATCAAAAGACGTAGTTTAATGATTATGAAGTGGCGTGTGTGGCAAGTGTTTCTGTTGAACAACCACCATAGCAGAGGAAAATCTATCTGACATAACTTGGGCAGAAATCATGTTCATGGACGATGTAACATTTAAGTTTAGTTAAGTTACATTGCGTCACAGTCACTCTCTGATGTATTATCTGAGGTAACCCTTGTTAAGTTATAGGAACTAGCAAAAAATTACCAGTGGCCAGCAAGACATATACTGTTACCTTCACATTTGGGATATTGTAAGTACACAACTCAACAAAATGAATAACATACTGTATGTCTCAGATTTATAGACATTTTAATGTGGAAAATGACGCAGATGTCGATTTGTCTCTGTTGTGCTAACTCTGCTGGCAGATCGGAGGCAGAGCGAAAATGCCCTTGCTATTCTGTAACCATAATCATGCAAAAGTTCCGCCTTGAACAGACTGTAAAAGGAGCAACAGAGCTGATCGGCTCATAACATCGAACCACTGCAAGAGTACAAACTTTATTACAAAAGGATATATGGAGGAATGAAAGATGTTATTGTGTGTGTGAATGGCACATCGTGAGAAACTGTGGGTGAGTGAAATCATGTGCACGGCAACACATACAGCTGTATCACTGTGTGTGTTTTTGTATTAGAAATGTACAGAGCACCAGGCAGGGTCCCACAGGCAATAAAATCTATATTTCAAGAGCTGCAGAGATGCTGTAGACTTCTGGCTGCTGCTTTGAAGACCAGTACTAGGGGGAGGGGGTGGTGGTTGCGGGGTGAGGGGGTGAGGGTGGAGGAGGTTGGAAGCAGAGGCCAAGGACTGTGGGGAAAGAGAAGAGCCAGGGGAATATGACACATATAATGAATAGAGACGGATGGGAAAGATGGCAGAAATAAAAAAAAATCAGAAGTGATCATAATCACCAGATGCACGCAGCAAGGACAAGTGCTGGTGAAGCAATAGTGCCAGATCCTACGCTGGAAAATAACGCTCCACATGATAGCTGGCACCAGACAGTGCTGCTCAGCAAATTACCAAAGAGATTAAATGGAAATTATGACTCACTTATCTACTGTCTACTTATCCACAAATGCCCCCTCAACACACTTAGAGCATTTGCGATGGGCATAGATTGCAGATGGGGATTACAATAGATTCCACATATATCCATTACTCCCTCGTCCATATTATAGTTAATAAAATGATGCAATGTAGAAATAAAGCCCTCTGTCTGACTTCCAAAGTTTCACCACATGAGTCAGGCCAAGCAGCATAAATAATCAAATAAAAGCTTCTTGACTCATGAGAAAAAACAAAATATTAGGATTATTGTATGCTTTGATGTGGTGTTATGATAGCTAATTCCTTCCTTTTTTGGTTGCCCTAATGCCATGTGGCTTAGTCATAAATGATACTTGCTACAGTATAGAGTAAGACTGTTTCTCCATCCTCTGCAATCATAGAATATTATCATAGAAAATCTAAAGTGGAACTCATTTGTCAGTTCAGAATCATGTTTAAGTGTTTAAAATGTCACCAGAAACCATTGACTTCAGTCCATCTTTCAGTATGTTGAGATAAAGGTAAATATGCAGCGGGATTCTTTGTAAATGCACCATTCAGAGAGACTGATAGACTGGAGGGAGTGAGGGAGTGCCGTCAGCGGGGACAGAGCAGAGAATCAGAGAAATAAAATGTTATTTTCAGCAGTTATGTTCAAAATTACAAATTAGCACGGCCACACCTCCGCACAATGCTGGATTTTGTGTGAACAGAGGTGAAGTCACGCCTCTTCTGATGGAGCACCGTGGGGAAAAATATGAACTGTAGTCAATGGCAAGAGACCATCTGAATTGTGCCATGAATCACACATGTAATGTTTCATAATTTTTCAAGTCAAGAAAGTCGAGGTTTATCATAAAATTGTTGAAGACTACACACCCAGAAGCTCCATGAGAGACATTGTAACTTTCTCCCCCCAAAAGCTAATGTTAGCCGCTGAAGCTACAAGGCCTGTGTGGTTTCGTACCGGAATGTAGTCATGCAACAGCAGGTCCTGCTCGTTCTTTCTCTTCACAGCTGATAAAAGGAGCAGGAATTGCTGGGAAAAAAAAACACTTCAGGTAAGATAACATCACAATGGACAGTGAAATCGGGGTTGGTGTTGTATATTGTTCAAAACGAAAGATGTAGTTCACTGAGCAGTTTCACATAACAGCAAGCAGATGCTTTCTTGACTCGTAAAATTATGTTTTAAAGTGACAAACAACATATATCCAATTCATGGCATAGTTGACACTAGAGTTTAGATTCTCGGCCGACATTTCACACGGCCCGGGCCGGGCCGGGCCGAAAAGCCGTAATCAGCAATATTTTATTTATTTATTTTTCGTTAAGTAAGCCAACGACTGTTGAAAAAAAGCATCACGTCTTGTTCACGTGCACAGCGGTGTGCACAGCCACACACACTGCTGCAAGCATCACGTCTCTTTCACCTGCACAGGGCGTGCCGTGCGCACAGCCACACACACTGCAAGCATCACACAACTACTCGAGCACGTACCTGGAGCAGCTGAGCAGCATGGAGTTGGAAAATATAAAGAAAAAAATTAAATCAGGAGAGCTGAGTTTGATCACAGTGGATGGAAAGTCGGAGGTATGTTGTTCAATAGTTAGAGTACACTGACAACAGCATAGAGGTTGCTGCAGAGATGCAGGAGAGTCAGGACCCTGAACAGCGCCGCCGCCGAATTTAAACAGCCCACGGCACGGATTAAAAAATAAAAATAAAAATAAAAAAGTCGGGTTTTAATCGGGCTCGGGCTCATAATTACAGTTAATATGTCGGGCCGGGCCGGGCCGGGCCGGGCCGGGCCGGGCTCGGACACGACGTGCACGGGCTCGGTATAGGGTTGGGCCGGATTTTTTGGGCCCGATCTAAGCTCTAGTTGACACCAAATCAAAAATTAATTAAGTTAAGCCCTATGGGGCACCCTGGAAGGGGTATGACCTCACTTTTCTGTAGAACTGAGATCCTCAGTCTGCTCTGCCTGTGTGTATGTATGTGTGTAAAACTCTTCCTGCAGCTCTAACACAGTTCTGACCTCAAAACCTGTGCGCTGTATTGGCTGGGGGCTACACAGCCAAACCCGAACAGGCTGAAGCCCAGAAAGGAGTCTGTACATTGTTTCTTTAGGAAAATGTTGCCCATTATACCTGTAACCTATTTAATGGTAATTTTAAAGGTTTCTTTCCTCAGTGATGCTTACAGGTCTCACCACAAGCACCTTGATCCTGGTGGTGTTAAAGTAAAGAAATGTCATAATATGGATGCTGCCATGTTTTCATTACTGTCAGAAAATATCATGATGCTGAAATAGTAGCCTCCTGAAAATCGTGTTTTTGCTGAGCCCCAGTGGTTTAACTTTCCACCTCTCGTTAGTGAGGTACAGGTGAACTCCAGGACCCAGTGACATCACAGCTGGATGTGGTTACACGAGCAAGTGAGCGCATGAAAGAGAGCACAGCAAAGCATTACTTTTTAGCCTGGTGTTAAGAGAATTAGTTGTACTCATGTTGATTATACGTGAGTCCTCATGTGAAAAGGCCCAGTGCAGGAAATGGGAACAGAGCCGATACCAAACCCACATTAATTTCCAACTTAAACTTGTGTGTGATTCAGATCCATGCTGACCAGACTCTTCAATCAATCTTTATTTTGTGTGTTTTGGTAACTTTGTTCCATTTTTAGTTATCTTGGGTGTCAAAGCATTTTATAATATGAATGAATAACTGTAAAACAGGCAGAAATGGTGGCTTGTAGCAATGATTGTGAGTTACACAGGGGACTAGTGTGGATGTATGAGCGGATGTTTGAGGGTTGTTCAGATGATCTCCCCACTGACAATGAGAGTCTTTAAAACATGCAAATCTAAGTTATTGGTATGCCTGGGAGACAACACCATAGGACATGGGGTTAATATAGAAGTGAATAATAAGCGCTGTTCATGCATTTGTATGATTTTTCCTGATGGGTCACAAGAGAGCAGAATGACACTTCTGCTGAATTTTCTATATCGTTTTGGTCATTTTTCCGCTCTGTTATCCCTGGAGGGAAATTCTTCCACACCAAGGAAATGGAAATTATTCTTACTGCTTTCAGAAAGGACCCGATCTCTGATAACCAATCAGCAAACCAATCACTGAACTCAAGAACATGCATGTGGATCAGACTGATATGGAATAGAGGGACAGATTGTGGCATGACGTGAGCATAAACACGTCAAATATTTTGATGTGTCTGAGCACTCAGTGGGAATCATGGGAGTGTTCGTGCCCGTCTATGCAGATTCCCACAGTTCCTGCATGTGCGTGGGTGCATGCATGTGTGTGTGTTTGAGTGTGTGTGCGCGCAGGCATGCATTAACTCATTGCAGAGTGGATGGTTATGCTCTCAAACAGCACCGTCTGGTTGCGTAGCAACAAACTCACCCCACTCCCCTCCATCTCCTCCCCTTCTCCTTCTTCCTCTCTTCTGTGCGAGCGTTTGAACTTACGGTGTAACCTGAAAACATTCTTAACGCTGTCACACACTCACCTCCGAGTGCGCCGCCTTGCTTAAATGACACCACAGTGTGTGTGTGTTTGTGTTTCTTGTGTGTGTGTGTGTGTGTTTGTGTGTTATCTATGGATTCCACAGAGCCAAACACATGAAAGAGGAAGAAGTCCTCCTCCCAGCTCTGCAGTCTCACCAACAGAGACAGACAGGGAACTCGAATCAAGCCTGCAGTTCAGCTTTATACTGTGGCTGAATATTGATGTTTTTACTCTGAATATCAGTGAGGGCTTTAAAGTCTGCCCTGCTCATATACTGTAGCTTCTTTCTTCATCTATCTCTTGCTTTCTTTTCTTCCTTCATCCTCTTTCCCTCTTTCTTCCCTCCCTTTCTCTCTCTCACACACACACACACGGTCTCTGCTTCCACAGCAAAGTGGGAATTCTGCGTGTCTTGACAATCACATTACCCCCCCCAACCCCCCCCTTCTCCCTCCCAATCTTCCCCGTGGCCTAGATAGAGAAATATGCATAACTTCTTCATTTACCCCTGCAGCTGAAGTAGTACACTAGATAATTCACAGTACTAACAGATTTGGCAAAACTGAGTTTTATCATCCACTTGAGTGCTGTAATAACCTCCTGATGTCACACTATTGCCGCCGTCACTGGATAACACGCTGCTCTGATGTATTGATGTGCGTTGCACTCACAGCCTAGAGGCATCATCTCCATATTGTGCGGTAATCATGACACGGATCATAATCATGGACACAGTTCAGAACAGCAAACCCACACAACTATAGCTCCAGATTACGCTTATCTGTGGTGTAATTGTCAGTTTACAGATGTGTCACTATGTGCGTCTGCTTGATGTGTTTAATGTGTGCGGGCTGAGCTGAAGTGAAGGAACGCTAGGTTGTAGCAGTGCGTGTGCAGTTTTATGCATTTGACAATATGAGAAGATTGGATTTGGATAAACGCTATTGTAATGTGGTATCTCACTGTGCAGACAGCAGTGAGCTTGTTATGACCCGGTAATCCAAACATTAACAAAAAGTTAAATCCTGCCAGAGGATGGCAAAACAAAGCAGGATTGGTGAAATGGTAATATTGTCAGCTACACTGCTCTGTCGAAAGGCAGGCACTCCAGATAAAAAGCACTTCATGACATCCATAATAAAATAACTGTTGTTGTTTTAATGACGATATATTGCCTGCTGTATGTAAGATGGTGGCTTACGGTTGGGGGTTATGATTATATTTGGTTATGTTTATGACATCAAGCCTTTCCCACCATGGGAAACATTCTGACTTAATAACATGATGCCAAATGCCCATTGCGAAGTGTTTATTATATTGTCTGAGAAACTGTGCCAAAGAAGAGCGCAAAAAAGAGTTAAAAAGAAAGTAAATATTGGACTTAGATGGATGACTTGGATGAGATGCTCACAAGTTCACCATATCAGATAAAATGTCAGTCTTGTGTTTTCTTTGCGCCTTGTTTTGGTTGCCCCTATATGGCAAAGAAAAAATTGTTCTGAAATAGTTATGGCAGCTTCAACAAGAAGAGGTCACTCAGTAGAGTGCAGATCCCCACCAGGCAACAGAAAGTGAAGCACGTACTGCAATGCCACCACAACTGCCAGATGCAACCAGCTGAGATTTGCAAAATTCCACCAACATTAACGTTAACATGAATCCCAGAAATAATGTCACAGTGAAGTTGAGCTTTGACTGTTTTGATATAAAATATCACCTCATCATTTTATCCTATTAGATATTTATGTGAAATTTTGTCATAAATAATGTCTGAATGCATGAAGTTATGGACAAAAAATGTCTTCAGTGAGGTCACCTCGACCTTTGACCAGTCAGTTCTAATCAGTTCATCCTTGAGTGCAAATGGTCATTTGTTCCAAGTTTGAGGAAAATCTATTCTGGCGTTCTTGAGATATCGCGTT
>JAJHUR010123397.1:0-14002 GCA_027495735.1 Lutjanus campechanus | reverse complement strand
ACAGGTTGAAACATTTTGATTTCCAGTTATAAGAGACAGGTGTGTGTGTGTGTGTGTGTGTGTGTGTGTGTGTGTGTGTGTTGCTGTTTGTACATGCTCATGATAAACTTTACTGTAACATATTAATCATGCAGCATACAGTAAAACTGTTGAAACAACTGGTGGTGGACAAAGCAGAAACCATTTAATGTAAAATCAACAGAAGCTCCTCATAGTTCTACCAGCTGCTGGGGTTTTGGTTCTGGAGGTTCTTCATTGTGTTTCCACTGTATTGGGATATGTGGATGTCCATTATTAAAAAGGCAACAGCAGGGTATAGATCCTAAACCCAAACTGAAGCTACATGTGGATACTGAGTGAAATCCCTCTGCTTGGAGCTGTCCAAAAGATCAGTGGGTGTATCTAATGGATGGAAAAGATTTATAAAACTACAGCGAGAACAAACACACATCACACATCGAATACATGTGACACAGGCCATTCCAGTGGAAGGAGTGCTCTTAGCAGGCTGCAAGTCATCAACAACTGCTAGGCTAGAAACAAGTTTTAACTCGTCAGTTACAGGCCACAAAACTGACATCCACGGAAAAGTTTGATATTAAATCTGCAGATTAATTCCATACCCAACATGTTGGGTATGATCCACTCGAGCAGGGGTCTGCAAACTTTACTATCAAAGGAGACAATTTTTTGCTGAAAAAAGAAAACTGGAGATCACTTCTCTATTTTCCTCTGAGACATACACCTAAGCTATGACGCACATTTTAGTTGATGAAATATTAGAGGGGTAATTCACCCAAAAATGAAAATTCAGTCATTATCTACACATCCTCATGCTGATTGAGGGTCATGTTTATTCTGTTAGTCCACAAAACACTGCTGGAGTTTCACAAGAAAACAGTGCTGCAGAATCTCCCAAACAATGGAAGTGAATGGTGACCAGTTTTCAAACGTAGCAAATAACAAAATGTTCTAAATAAATAACAAATGCTCTAAACAAATAACAAAATGTTCTAAATAAATAACAAATGCTCTAAACAAATAACAAAATGTTCTAAATAAATAACAAATGCTCTAAACAAATAACAAAATGTTCTAAATAAATAACAAATGCTCTAAACAAATAACAAAATGTTCTAAATAAATAACAAATGCTCTAAACAAATAACAAAATGTTCTAAATAAATAACAAATGCTCTAAACAAATAACAAAATGTTCTAAATAAATAACAAATGCTCTAAACAAATAACAGAATATTCTAAATAAATAACAATGTTTAAAAGGATACTCCACTTTATATGATAACCCACTCAGTATGTACTCACCACTATGCTGATGTGATGATGGGTGAAGGTCTTCAGTTCACAAAACAATCCTGGAGTTTTAGGAGAAACAGGGTAGCAGCCTCATCCAGTACAATGGCAGTGAATGGTGACCACGGATAAAACATTTAAAAAAACAAAAAAAACAAACACAAAATGTCTCCATCCTGCTTGTGTGGTGTAATCCAAGTGTCCGCGAACCGTGACATGAAAAATTAACCGCAAAAGACGCCATTTATGCCATGTTTTTAGCCGAAATGATCTGTACTGTAGCAACTGTAGCATGTAGCCGGTAGGATGTAAACATGGCATCGATCTCGTGAGACTTCCGCATGTGCGGCCATTAAGAAATATACGAAGTCTCGCGAGATCAACGCCATGTTTACATCCTACCGGCTAAATGCCTCAGCCACCACACAAGGAGGATGGAGACATTTTGTGTTTGTTTTGTGTTCTTTTTTTAACGTTTTATCCGTGGTCACCATTCACTGCCATTGTACTGGATGAGGCTGCTACCCTGTTTCTCCTAAAACTCCAGGATTGTTTTGTGAACTGAAGATCTGCACCCATCATCACATCGGCATAGTGGTGAGTACATACTGAGTGGGTTATCATGTAAAGTGGAGTATCACTTTAAATTGACAAGTTTGGACACTTGGTTGCAATGCTATACAATGCTATGCCTCTCTTCTTTTCTCTCACTCTCTTCCACCCCTCTCAACCTGACCGGTGCCGTCAGATCACCGCCTACCATGAGTCATGGATCTGTCCGAGGTTTCTGCCTGTTAAAAGGAAGTTTTTCCTCGCCACTGTTGCCAAAGTGCTTGCTTATGGGGGAATTGTTTCAGTTGTTGGATGTAAATATAATTATAGAGTGTGGTCTAGACCTACTCTATATGTAAAGTGTCTTGAGACAACTTTGTTGTGAATTGGCGCTATATAAATAAAATTTGATTTGACTTGACTTGACTTGACTACACTATACAGAAACACTTAATTATCATACATATAAATAAGAAAACATACGCTATACTATACTAAACAATTCGTTAACAACTCCAGCAATGCTGGTTGCATCTGTGTTGTGGTGGCACTGCAGTAGGTGTTTCACCATCTGTTGCCTGCACTCTTCAGGTTGTCACTGTTTTCTGTTTCACAATAAAAGTTTCCCTCTGCCTTCTCATTAAAATCATTTTATTATAAAGCATGAACAGGAAGTGAGGATTTAGTATCAGCAGGACACATCATTAGTGCACTGCAGCAAATTAACAGATAAATGTTTTTAAAATATTTGATAATCAGTCACATGGCCAATACCCCTGAATCATGGCAGTATTTGGCAAGATACCGATCTAATTGATTGGATCACTGCATCTTCACATATAACACAGTGATCGTCTGTGCTGTTTGTCAGTAGAGTGAAAGCTGTGGAAGTGAAACCAGGGCACGCTGGACCATTGGTGTTGTTTTTAGGTTTGCCTCATTCAACTCTGTATGATCATTCATTGTTTTATCATTTTGGCCAGACACTGAGAAATATTTTTGTTTGTCCATCTGAATAGCCTCCTGTTTCTCCATTTATATGCCATCTTGATCAGTATGGGCAGCGTGGTCATCTTAAGGGGTGACAGAACCAGCAGAACCTGACAAAAAAAATCATTAAACAATTTTATAGAATAATAACCAGAACTGGAGCAGGAACCCGAACCAATCCACATTTGGAAACAGCATTTCCAAAAGGCTAAAAATCTGTGATGTGAATCTGTGATTTGTGATGGTTTCTTTACTGCTTTCAGAGGATGGAGAGTCAAAATGGGGAGATGCATTTCCAAATTCATGTGAACATGGCCTTAGTGTCTCTGCTTGCATCACGATATAAGAACTCATGTCCTCTCACAACTTAAGGAAGTCCGGTCAGAACATGATTCATGTCAAAAACAGGAGAAAAAAGAGGAAGACGGTGACAGAGCTGCTTTAAAGCCAACACAGCACTTTGTCTGAGTGAAGCTCACTCTTATTGTTAGCACAGCTGTTTTACCATTTCTACATCAAAGGATACGAAATGTCTGCAACTAACCACTACTGTCATTATCACATAATCTCTGGTTTCTATCATCTAAGTGGTGTATAAAATGTAAGAAAATTATGAAAAATGTCTCTCACATTTTCAAATAACTTGTTTTGTCTGAGCAGAACCGACAAAGCTCAGATCTTCACTTTACACTGATTTAAAGCGGACAAAAGCAGGAAATCCCCAGACAGAAGAAGATGGACAAAATATTGACTTGATAAATGAATGAAGTGTTTCACTTAACATTGGTGTCCTGGTGATTTATTCTCTCTGATGTACGTTCACCATCCACTTCATTAGGTACACCTTGCTAGTACTGGGTTGGACCCCCTTTTGTCTTCAGAACTACG
Source organism: Lutjanus campechanus (assembly GCA_027495735.1). Taxonomy (NCBI): domain Eukaryota; kingdom Metazoa; phylum Chordata; class Actinopteri; order Lutjaniformes; family Lutjanidae; genus Lutjanus; species Lutjanus campechanus. The sequence continues at coordinate 10,258 of JAJHUR010123397.1, read as the reverse complement.
TTACTTCTTCGTGACATAGATTCAACAAGGTGCTGGAAACATTCCTCTGACATTTTGGTCCATATTGACATGACAACATCACACAGTTGCTGCAGATTTGCCGGCTGCACATCCATGATGCAGATCTACTGTTCCACCACATCCCAAAGGTTCTCTATTGGATTGAGATCTGATGACTGTGGAGGCCACTGGAGTACAGTGAACTCATTGTCATGTTCAAGAAACCAGTTTGAGATGAATTGAGCTTTGTGATATGTTGCATTATACTGCTGGAAGTAACCATCAGAAGATGGTACACTGTGGACATAAAGGGATGGACATGGTCAGCAACAATACTCAGGCTGTGGTGTTTAAACAATGCTCATTTGGTACTAATGGGCCCAAAGTGTGCCAAGAAAATATCCCCCACACCATTACACCACCAGCAGCAGCCTGAACCGTTGATACAAGGCAGGATGGATCCATGCTTTCATGTTGTTTATACCAAATTCTGACCCGACCATCTGAATGTTTTTCTGGCCACAACATTCCTTTTTTTTTTTTTTTTTTTTTTTTACCTCGGACACACACCCTGTAGAGTACTGTGTATTCATCTGCACCTGAAAATAGTCCCTAACAAATGTACTTTACACTTTTGTTTGAGTAACATTGGCTAAAACTACAGTAACCAGCTGTTTTTAAGAAATTACTTTGTATGCTTGTATGCTACTTATGTATATTTATTATATTCATAAAGGGTAAGTACATATTTACACATCAGTTTACTGGTCATGGAGGGTCCTTAGTTTGGGAAAAGTTGTCTTCCTAACTATTATTTGACGTTATGTTGAAGTAATTATACCCGGGGGGACCGGGGGAGAAGTAAAGAGTGAATCAAAGTTGAATGAATATGAATTATGTAGGGGAAATAAACAAACAAGTGTTTGCTGATGCTATCATGCTAAACTTTATTTCATTAAAATTCAACTTTTGAATCCTTTTTTTTGGTCAGTTGCTTCTGCAGTTATTGTGAGGCAGGCCTGAACTTTATTTGGCGGGGGGGGGGGACATATACTTCACTTACTCCCCTGGCCTGTAGTGTTATCTTGCAGGGTTCTGGAGATATCGGCCATAGAGATGTCTGCCTTCTCTCCAATATAATAAGACTAAATCACACTTGGCTTGCGGTGGTCAAAGCAATAAATAAATAAATAAATACATTCAAAACCAATGTCTTTTTCCAAAAATCATGATCCACTTACTTGATCTTTGGAACACCACAATCAGAGTGTGATTTAGTCTTACTATACTGGAGAGAAGGCAGACATCTCTACAGCTGATGAGTCAGCTGAAAAGTCTAGATGGATTAACTGCACTACAGGCCAGGGGAAAAATATGTATTTTGGATTTTGGGGTGAACTGTCCCTTTAACATCCATGTTGTAATCAAATTGGAAACCATAAGATTCTTCCAAAAGCTCAAGTATTTGCTTGGAGCGTTATAACATAGACGTAACTGAAAACCAAACAAAAGCAGCCTTACATCAGTCTGTGGCCCATTGAAACCAAATTCAAAGGACTCACATAACTACTGCTGTAACTGTACAACCTACCATCATTTATCTGATAAAATAAATGAAATACAGTGTAAGCTTACTTAACTTTTCTCATCATCATCTCGTGGACAAGAAGAGACCGTCTCCAGACTCCATCTAATTCATGTTTTTATTGTGTAGTTGACACAAATATGAATACACTGTTTGTCCCAGTTGCAGACAACTGGCATGAAGTAGACACAACTGTGTGGAATGATTTGTAAAAACAAAACAAGAACAGTCTATGGCTTACCGAGCACGACACTGAATCTATGTACAACTGAAATCAACTCACTGACAGTTTGAAAATTGGAGCAAAAAGCTTTTTTCTCTTATAAATATAAAAAGGGGAAAGGAAAGAAGGCCACTATGGGCCTAAAGGGGGGATCAAGTCTCTTTCACCGAGACAGTTTAACACTCAACAGAGTTATACATATCCCATTTTCTGTTATGGCACCAGTATCAAAGCATGCCCTGGACTCGCTGGTTTCCATCATGGATGCTTCATCTCGAGCAGGTTTAACAGAGCTAGTAGGCACTGAACCAACAAGTAGAATAGAATAAGAACTAAACAAATAAAAAGACTAAAAATTAGAGATAGATCTTGACTGTCACATGAGGTATTGTGGATCAAAGCATTTCTGTACATTGTCTTATTTTTCCTTGTTTTTTTTGGAATAGTTTGGAAAATCATATTATGTCATTATAAACAAAAAAAACTGATCACATAGAATCTACATAAAACAACAAATGAGGATGTCAATAACACAATTTTCTATGAGAAAATTCAAACCTAGAATGGCAGTATATTGACATTTATATGTATAAAAAAATCAACCAAAAATGTAGCAGCAAACAACAAGAGAAAGCATCGTTTTTAATCCATTACGTTTTTTGTCATCTTTTTTTAAACACGTAGCTGGGATTTATTTTCTATAGCAGCGGAATACAAGGAGTGTTTCTCTCCTACTCTCTATCCTTAATGTACAATCAGAAACCTAAAAACAGGGTTCCTACACAGTTGAACAATACTTTCCTCCAGAACTGGATTTGAAGAGAACTTCCTGCTTCATATATAAAGTACAGATCAACCTGGTTCCTGTCCTGCGTAGGAGCCCTGACTGAACTCTACAGCATTAAGACACACCTCCCTGTTGAGCCTTCACCCTTTTTGCCACTTTTGCTGCCTCTTCAACCCTCTGTGCTCTTGCCAACTTTGCTCCCCACTTTTTTAGGCAAGTCCCCAAGAAACGCAGCCCACATCTTTTAGCTTTGTGCAAAATCATGTCAATAGTCTCAACATTACCCCTCCCCCCCTCCCCCCTTTTTTAGCTTCATCCCCTTCCCAGAATCCATGAGCTGTACAGAACTGAGGCGATGCAAAGGAGGAGATGCTGTCCTGGTGATGTAGAGGCAGACTGGAGTTTTAAGTTTGACAAATATTTCTGGATGGCAGATAGTTGAACATCAAGAGGTGGAGCCACAATTCATGAGCAAATTTGAAAATGCAAGCTAAAAAAATAAATAACATGTCTTACAATATAAAAATAAAGTATTATTTTAACTATGAAAATAATACTTCTTTTTACTTTTACCTCTGGACCTTCAGTTTTAGGCTCTGCACACTGAGGTTTAACTAAAGCAATCTTAAAATGCAAGAGCAGCTCAGCCTGAATGAAACATCTGTTGAACTAAAACTCAAATCTAAGACTCATAGGGCAGCTGCAGCCAGCCACCAGCTCTATGAGACTCATGACAGTGTTAAGCAGCATTCAGTCTCGTTTAAAAAATGTGTCTCTGCCATACTGGTCAATTCTTTTGTCTCATCAGATGAATGAGATCCAGGTGCAACTGTCTGCAGGCGCTGCTCTGACTCTCCATCACCACAAGACTCCTACTCAACCCCAATTCCATTTTCATGTTGTTTTACAAACTTTATCACTGTGATTTTTTAGACGACCAGCAGCGCTGACCAAAAGTGCTTTTTTTTTTAGAAAACAAAGTTGGAATGGTTCAGGTTGAACTACACAGAGAAAGAAAACCTAACGGACTGTGGACCGCTCTGCTCGGCTGTGCATCGATTTGATCTCATCAAACAGCAGCAAGCTGAAGAGGGTAAAGCCAATGTACTGAAGGAGTGAACAAAAGATCACACTTGTCCAAGCCTGAACATCAGCAGTCCACAGTCACTGGGGTCATCTCACAAAACACTTGGTTTACAAAAACAAAAAGCTTGGAAGAAAAGAGGTATAAGACTAACTGATGAAGAGGTCTAACATTATATATAATAAAGTGACTAAACATAAGCAAGCAAGGATATATGAATGTCTGCACTGCAACAAGACAAACATGGCGGCTTGGACAGGAGGTCTAAAACATTCTAGATATAACAGAAGAGAAAGGAAACAAAAAAGCCTCTTCTCCAAATAAAAGTCAGGTTTCAGGTGCACACCTGAACACAGACTACATGACCTACTGTACATGACACTTTGGGATGTTTTAGTAGGTGAGTTGAGTCTGTGGTAATTTTAAGATTCCTAGTTTAATATTTGAGGGAATAAGAAAAATATCTACTAAAATGTCTGCTCTGTGACTTCACCTCCAGCCCACACAGCTCATCAGTGTCTTTTCTCTCATGTCCATTTCCGTAGTGTTCATTTCTTTTCCCATGATGGGAGGGGACACTGGCAGGAAATGTGACTTGGGGTTTGTTGCGGGGCGGGCGGGAGGCGCTTGGTCCCATCTTGGCAGTCGTAGAGACAGCGGGCATGTGAGTGACATGTCGAGCATGAAAGCAGCCCACCAGAAAGAAGGGGGTGTGGGTGGGAAACCCATCCGTCACTACCCTCTGTCCACAACGTTCCCTCGAGCATCAGGTCATCGCACAACGTGGCTGTCAGTCTGTTCAGATGTTGATGTCTCTGACGTCTGTTGGGGTGCAGGACAGGTCCACATCCTCGTCCACGCGTTTGGTTTCTGTTGTGCTGCTGTGTTGCTGAGCCTGCCGCAGGCTGGACTCCAGCAGGGACTCGATCTGCTCCTGACATGCTCGCAAGCAGTCCTGCAAACAAAGAGTCAACACTGAGTACAGGCCACCACACTGCTAACATCTACAGCAGGCAGTATCTCCACACTCAAGTCTGGGTTTGGAAGAACATGTGTGCACGTACCGGGTCACTGCGAATGACCTGTGACAGGAAGTTGGTGAGGTTCTGTGAGGACAAGGAAGCATCTTGGCTCTTCAGATAGAGACCCTGAACAGCTGCCACCACGCTGCCTGCTGCCACCATGGAAGGAGGACTGGCAATGAAGTTGACATCTGTGGAAACAGCATGAGCACGTTACAACAAATAACAGCAGCCCTGCTTTTCTTTAAACACATGAACAGATTGATTTATCATTATCACTATTACAGTTCTCATCTAACAAGACCCCCCCCCCCAAAAGTGACACCAGACCAGAGAGCACTCTGCCTACGACTCACAGAAAAACATCACGTGACACAGAGCGCTCTACATCTGTTTCTCTGAACCTTCAACATTTATTGACTACTAACAACATGGCCACCATGATCAGAGTAGAACTTTAATCGGGCCTGAAAAGTTGAGTCCAAAAAGGCCTAAGCCTGACAAAATTCTGCCTGAACCAAACCTGAACCCGTCCCTTATTAGCATATTTCAGCCCAAACCAAATGTGTTACAGACGGACACATTTCTTAACAAGCTTCCCTCTGTGTGCCAAACACATGGGGGGAATTTGAAGTGGCAATGACTAAATTGGGGAGAAAAATGAAAAATAAATAAATAAATAAACACTTTGTCACTCACATTTTCTGGAAATTAGTGTTTTGTAAGTTGTAACGGGCTACAACAAAATGTCTTATTGTATAACTAAATACAAGAGGTATTACAGATTAGAAAATAGAGCAGCAGAACAAACACACAACAAAAAGTGAAAATATAAAGTAAGCATCTATTCTGTGACAAATAAATTCTTTATAATTCTTCAGCAGATATAATTGTCCACCTGGTATATTTGTTGCACACATGAAGACATGACAGAAGACAGGGGCTTCGTGTCCTACCTGTTGCACAGAGAGCCACAAAGGTCTGGGCGTGTTTCCTGAGGATCTGCTTGGTGGACGGGTAGATCTTCAGCTTGGACAGGAAGTGCTCGATGAAGTCGTGAGGCGTGACTGAAGCCAGGTCCCACTTCAGCTTGTTGAGAACCAGCAGCTCCATTTGCTGTGGACGGACCAGACCAGAGGAATTCACTCACACTGACCCACTTTACTGCTGGAGAAAATGTGCCCCTCCTTTTCTATCTGCTGTGACACTTCAGATCCTGCAGCTGGAGCCTAATGTCATCTCATCACTTCAGATTATTTCTGCTTTAAGTGTTTGATCCTAGCTGATGTTTTTGGCTTTAAAATTAAATCTATAGTGCAACATTCTCCAGATCTCTCCCAATGCAATCTTACTAGATGGACTTCCTAAGTCTAAATTATTGCAAACTTTACTGCCTATAAACTCTGTATATACCACTTGAATCTGAATATTATTATAGTGTAATGAAGTATATCAAACATCAGCTGTCTCCACAGTTGCATATGAAACAAATGCCACAGCAAACACAAAAGCAAAGTGTTTCTGTAGTTCTTCATGTTGCCAACAGTCTGCTGCACTTCTGTCTTATGGACACTAGGTGTCGCTGTGAATCAAGTGTTTTCTTGGCAGTCACTGAGACCATTCATGAAATGAGAGAGGCCTTCTAGTTACCATGGGAAAGTCACAGGCAGCCATTCAGACACTGCACCAAAGCTACTTTTTATTTCAACCAAACTATGACATTTGAATCTGACGTGTACTGTGTAACCGTGGTGACACTGACACACCACATCAAGTGCAAAATTCCCTGTGTTGTGCTCACGGGCTCTCCGCCGCACGCTGCTCATGTACTGTATGTGTTATGCAACATCCATGTCTACAGAACTCAATTACCAGCAGCTCTCCGGGCTGGACCGAGTTGTCCGTGTAGATGCAGAGTTTCTCCGCCGTTAAGGGCACAGTCTCCTTCATCTTTGATGCTAGAAACATGCATGTGGCTCCCAGCAGCTGGAGTCTCGTTTTCCTGGTGGCCTCCACTGATAAAAATCTGTCCAAATAGTTCATAGCCAGCGGAAAAACCTCCTCCTCACATTTCTGTTCCTCGCAGACCTACGAGGTGAGAAAAAGACATTGGTGAGAGAAAATTCCCCCATTCATATGCATTATTAAGTAACTACCCCCGCTGGCTCTGTGTGCGCACAGCTGTTTGCGCCCAATATCTGCGCGATCCACAATCATCCGAAAAGAAATAAAAAGAAACATTTTGTGCATCTAATTCATCTGAGTTTAGAGTGTAAATCTCCTGCCTGACACTGCTGTTGAATGAAAACTATTTCACGTTTAACTAAAAACATTTAAAGTCATAATTTGTTGCATTTAAAAGAGTAAGAGTGTTGGTGTAATGAAAAGAGTGGGGAATTAGTTTGCGGTCAGTTCTGACTGAGACACAAAGGTGGCGTCCATGCAAGTTTCACTCTCTAATTTCAACTTCGTCATCTTTTCAAAAAATATTTAGAAATATTTAAAAATTATCAGGCTGTGCAAAATTCACATGTAAATGATCCTTATCGAATGCCTGATCGGATGAGAGTCAAATATGTCGAATTATGACAAGCAGGAATTTACAATAAATTCGTTTCTCAGTCGGGGTTTTTTCACGTGCTGCGGGCGACGCTTCCCCTCAGCGCCCAGATGCACGATTTCAAAAATTAATAAAAAATATAAATCTGCAAAGAATTCAATCCGAAAGTTCACGTTAATGTTGAAAAACATCCAATCTATCAAATCCGACCATTAAAATGGATTTTATACTTTGGCACTTTTATAAAATGTCCTTTTTTTCTTTGCGACCTTCACAGACAACAGTGAGTCTGTGCAGCCAGACAAACTTTAGCAGTTGATAGCAGTGCAACAGGCTGTAGCACACACTATAAAACCGTCTGATGATAAAGATTCATTTCGCACTCATTTAACCCACTTACTGTCATTGTTGCTGATAATACAGATTTTTAATGATATTAAAATCTTTCTCATATACGACAACAAAGATGGCGCGCAATACTGGCACGGGCCAGACTGCATACGTGTACATTGCTGTTATTTTGGAATATTTTCCACATGTTATTGCATTTTGTAAGCTTCTAAAAAATATAGGCAGAGAAATCATCAATAAGAAATCTGTTGATGGTGCAAAGTGAGTGCAGTCATGGAGCCGATATGTGCTCTTATAGCCGAAGGACCACCCAGCACTCCGAGGACACACTTTTCACAGCCTTTATGTAACATAACACACAGTGAGCTCTCACTACTTCACATTAACACTCATTTGTCATGTTTGAGTCTCTGCAGGTAAAAGACAGCGACAGACCGACGAGTCAGAGCGACTCTGGTTCGGGGAAAGTTGAAGTGAAGTCAAACCAACCTCTAACATCCAGGTGGCGACTATTTTCCTCATTTTGGGGACTATTTCTTTCTGAACACACTTGAAGTAGTTGGGTGACGGCAGGTAGTTCTCCTCAGCCTTCAGCATGGTGTGCAGGACCCGGTCGTTGAGCAGGTTCACGTCCTGGTAGGCTCTCCTGATGGAGTCCACCTCGCAGCACAGCAGCTGGTCCTCCATACTGGACTACTGTGGTATTAATATGAATATAATAATCACCGTTGGTCTGTGATTGTGAGCCTGTAAAATGTTCCTGTGTGAGTGAGCAGACGGAACACAAGAGAACAGAAGAGAACAGGAGTGAGGCTCTCTCCGCTTTCTTTAAATCTCTCTCTCTGCTCTCCGCCGCCGCGTGCTGCTGCTGCTCCTCCGGTGTGCGCGAGCCCTCTGAAGCACAGAGCGCTTCTCAACGCGAGACAAAAACCCTGCCTCGCGTTCACCACACGCGCACGCGTACGGGCATGCACACACACATACACATACAGTTGCGCGCCGAGGAGGTGGGGTGGGTGTACGCCATGACGTCAATGTTGTTAAGAGGCGGGGGATCAAAGAGACGAGCAGTCTGCTAGGGAGCGCGCGAGGAAGGCCTTCTATTATATACATATATATATAAGGAAAGAGAGAGGACCCCCCCCCTCCTATAGCCTGGTAGCCTGTGAGGAGGAGGTGGGAGGTCCGGGGCTGAGAGTAGGGGAGCTGACCGGGTGAAGGCTGGCGGCTGAGCGCCAGTAGGGGGCGATAGCGGCTCACAGCCCTCCTTCCTTCTTCCTCTGCCCCTCAGTGAAAGCAGCAGCAGCAGCTCAGAGCACTGGGCTGAACATGAGGTGAGCACATGGACACATAGAGCAGTCAGTAACACACAGAGCTGCTGCATTTATTTCATTCAGTTCAAATCACACAGAGGACAGGGCAGCATCACCAGGATCTACCAGCTGAAGCTTGTCACCACACTCTGAAAATCAACAGTTTTAACTTGAAAAAAGTTAGTGTTCGGGCAGCCATAAAGTTTTAATTTTGTAATCATTCAAAACAAATAAACTTTTGTCATCAAACAGACTTGATAGTAACTCTTCTTTTATTATACTTTAGTTTTTCAAAATGTGAGGTACCATTGTGACATGTAACCAGGATGAATTGCAAAGAATAGAATAAACAAAATGGACAGAGAAAACTAGAGAAAAAAGAGAAAAAAACACTCATGATACTTGATACTAATTCAGTTGTATTTGAGCTTACATGTTTAATAAGCTTAAGATATTTTAAGTTGAACCAACAGCACAAACAGGTGATCTCCTTTAACATTTTGTCAGTTTGGAAAGTCAGTTTCAGACAAGAAGCTTAGATTTTAAGTGTAAAAAGCAGAGACTGCATTAAATACTCACCTTCATTGTGGTTCACATTGTTTTTATTATTGTGAACATAAGCAACTGCACCATTTTCATCATATTTTTTCTTCAAAATCTAAAAAGAGAGAAAGAGAGTTTTAACTCTCAGACAATGCATGCTAGGAAGTGTGAATATGTTTCATTAGAAACTTAATTGAATAAGTTGATTTAACTCTACGTTCATTCAACTCATTATCTCATGTCAAAAGACTTCAAGTTAGAGGAACTTTGATCTGAAGTCTGAAGTGTTAAAAAAATGTAAATAAATACTGGTAATATTTTAGGTTTTATTAACTTGAATAAATGAAACTTGTATAGTTATATAGTTATTTTTTTACACTGTAAGCATGGTTAAGATCTTATGGATAATTATCAATCAATTTGCCTGCAGAATGTCTGCAATACAATACATTATTAATTCAGTTACAAAGTGAAAGAGGTCTAACTTGTTCTTGTTTGAGTCAACATCTGTAAATGTGAACCCCACTGTGAATTTAAACTTTATATCAAATAGGTAGTTTGATTATTTTATTAGTTATTAGAAAAATGTGCAGTTTTTTCTGTGGACCTGAGCTGATCATCATTTTGTAGAAAAACTGTTCAGTTCATACAACTCTAATACACAAAAGTGGAGTAATACTGGAGTGCAAGTAGTAAAGTTTAAAGACTTTCTCTCTCTCTCTCTCTCTCTCTCTCTCACACACACACACACACACACACACACACACACACACACACACACCTGTCTCTT
>JAJHUR010123396.1:0-18558 GCA_027495735.1 Lutjanus campechanus | reverse complement strand
AGTAGAGGATAGATGGGGATCTGCAGTCACTGACCTGTCTTTGACCTTTTCACTGCTGTAGTCAGTTCTTCGCGTTTCATCTTTGCGTGAACGTCCCCGTTTTCTTGTTCCAGAGCTGTGGAAGTGAAGGTTAAAACAATGTGAGAAGGGGGAAAAGCAATGGGGAGCTCTTAATCTTGCTGTTGTTCTCTTTGTTTTCTTGTTCTGAGTTTGGGATAATCAGAGGGAGACAAAAAGAAGACGATTCAACTGAGGGTCAGGTCATTTACCTGTCTATGTATTCTTCACTGCGGTCTGTAATTTTTCGTTCCCGCTCTTCTGTTGTTTTATGGTCTTTGTCCTTTACACTGCGGTCTTTAATTCTTTCTTCCTCTGTTTTCCGTGTATCTTTTTTGTCTGTTCTTCTATAACTGTGGAGGGAAGGTTACAAAGACTGAGATGGGAGGGAAAGCTACTCTCCCTGACAGCATTATTAAAGATATATTCTTTAAATGGGAGAAAACATGAGTTTTGGCACATAGAATAGAGATATAGTAGAGGATAGAAGGGGATCTGCAGTCACTGACCTGTCTTTGACCTTTTCACTGCTGTAGTCAGTTCTTCGCGTTTCATCTTTGCGTGAACGTCCCCGTTTTCTTGTTCCAGAGCTGTGGAAGTGAAGGTTAAAATCATGTGAGAAGGAGGAAAAGCAATGGGGAGCTCTTACTCTTTCTGTTATTCTCTTTGTTTTCTTGTTCTGAGTTTGGGATAATCAGAGGGAGACAAAAAGAAAACGATTCAACTGAGGGTCAGGTCATTTACCTGTCTATGTATTCTTCAGTGCCTGTCTCTTATACACATCTAGATGTGTATAAGAGACAGGTCCTATTCTCCACAGAACAGACTTTCTGCAGGTTAGAAATAAAATCATAAACAAATCAGTCAATGATTAGGAATTTTTAAAACCCAATTCTGAAACAAGAAACAAGACAGCCATGAAGGTGTATCCTGTTTGCATTCTAAATTAGATTACCTCTTGGATTTTTGGAGAGGATGGCTGAGTGTGTGCCACTGGTGGATGGATACATTCTGACCAGCTAATCTATGGCAGAATTTTTGCTCCTACAATTTGAAGGGAAAAGGAACTGGGCTAAATTGATGATGTTGATGTCCCAGACTTGATTTATTGAGCGGAACAGACTTGGCATGTTAGAAATGTAATTGTAAACAAATCAGTCAAGTAAAAACAAGGTGATTCAGGTGAAGGTGAAGTTACTGACCTGTCTTTGTCCTCTTCACTGTTCCCCAGAAAGCCTCGCTTCTGAATTAAGAGTTTACCCACCAGTAGTTGTATGTCGTCTTTTATTTTGGAAATACTGTTTGGACAGGAGAAAGTCTTTAGTTTGGGATTATAAGAGGGATCAAGAGATGATCATTCAGATGGTGAAGTGATTGACCCATGAAGCCATGATGTTTTACAGATAAAGTTACTGACCTGTATTTGTCCTTTTCACTGCAGTCTTCAATTTTTGCTGCTTTCTCTTTGTGTGGACGTCCTGCTTTTGTTTTTTCAGAGCTGTGGAAGGAGGGTGAGAAAACTGTGAGAAAGAAGAAAACCTTTGGGGACCTTGACTCCCCTAAAAGCCTTCCGTTTTTCTACTTTCTACTTAACTACTTGGCTGGTGAAACTTGATAGATGTAAACGTGTGGTGTTTATTTTCTAAACTAAGACACTTCTTGAGTTTTGGTGAGAGTAGTCGCATGTAAGCAACCACAGATGGATACAATTTGACCACATGGCGTATGAAAAAGAATTTTGGCTTGTACAACGGTGAAGGGGAAAGGGACCAATCATATTTGATCTTGATTTGTGTTTGCTTTATAGAACAAAGATGACTGACATTGTATCCAAATAAACTAATTATAGAACATTACAGATTCACTAAACCAAACATTTTGATGGACTAAGATGGATCGTAATTGTTTTGTAATCTTATCATAAGCCTCTGAATTGGAATTGAATTGTAAGGTGCCAAGAGATTCCCATCTCTACGACCTATGATGGTTGTTTGAATGCTTCTCAAAAATGTGTCATTGTCAAGTGGCAAAAGAGATCCCACTAAAACAAGTTTCCCTTTGAGTTTGAACAAACTATTTTGTTTGTCCAAACTAAATGAATGTGGAAACATTTTGAATTATTCATTTAATGACTTGAACAGGATCACATTCAGAACCATGATGACTGAGAGGTTAAGTTTTAGCATGACGTCTGATGTGTTCAAACAGTCTCGGATGTGTTTTACTGAGCAGCACTCTCAGCATGTTAGAAATATAATCATAAACAAATCAGTCAAATTTTGACCAAATAAGTTAGTCAAATTTGTGTGTTTCTGTTTTTTACACCAACATACCTTGAGGCCTCTTTTTTTAATTTAAGGATTTGCAACATCTTATTCGGACTCTGTGGGAGAAATAAATTCTGAGATGTGTAGAGATTGTGTCTGTGTGTGTTCCTCTTATGGCTGAACCAGCTGAATAGAAAAACAAGGCAGGCCTATCCATGTGCGTCATGTTTACATACTAAACTAGACTACTTCCTGTGTCTCCTGTGAGCATGAGCAACCACAGATGTTTACAATCAGACCAGCTAGTGTATGGAAGATTTCTTCCTCGATGAAGGTGAAGGGAAAAATAACCTGGACATTTGTGTGTGATTGTAGTGTGTGTCAGGAACGACCAAGACAACTATAGTCGCGTTTCCATTACAGCTGTTCGCAAAATAAAAGCGATATTTCTGAAATGTCGACAAAGTCCAAATGCGACTTGCAGGTGTTTCCATAGAACGTTGTTTTGCGAACTAACCGTAATTCTCGTAAATTCTCGTCCGTCCTGTCCTGCGAGACTTGAGGAAAATGGCCGAAAGCGTCCTGCGGCTCCATGGTTACGGGACACTGATCTCAGCTGCCGCTACAGCTGTTGACCCCTACGTCATTGTCCGTTGACCTGCCGGTGACGTGTAAATTCGAAAAAAGTGTTTCCATTACACTTTTGCGATACACTTTTATATCGACACGTCTGAAAAACCACCTCATGAGAGCGTAAAAATGTTTTAGCAATATTTGAGAGGATTTTCGAAATATAGGTGTTCCCATTACCAGTTTTTTATTGCGATATTTAGGTTTTGTGCATTTCTAGGGGTAATGGAAACGCGACTTATGATAGGTTAATTTTAAGGGTTCATGTCTGATATGTCCAAACTACCTTGGTCGTGTTTTCTTCAGTTGGACAGACTTGCAGCATGTTAGATATAATCATAAACAATCAGTCAAATTATGTCTCAATAATTTGATCAAATTGTTTGTTACCGGTATTTACCACCTAGTAGTTGTAGGGAGACAATCTGGGTTTAGGATTAGAAAATTGATATATTGAGAAGATGATTCAGGTGAAGGTGAAGTCACTGACCTGTCTTGGTTCACTTGATTGCTGTCTTCAGTTTCTGCTGCTTTTGCTCTGCATGTACACCCTATTTTTGTTTTTCCAGACCTGTGGTACAAAGGTTATAAAAACTCTGAGAAGGGAGAAAAGCTACAAGGAGCATAGATGATGCATAGATGCATAGCAATTCTCTCTTGAAAGATTATGAATCGATAAGTCCATAATCGGTCAATTTATAATGTCCGAAGGTGGTTACATTTCAAGTCTCTCAGACTCCTCAAAAATGCAACTCTGTGTTAAATGGACACAGAGCTCACATCAACTCTGGTACTGGTAAAGCACCTGAAAATCCTAATTTAATGCTGGTTGTGAATGACTTTGACTGGGTCAGCTACAGATTTGTGTGTGTTTTAAAGAAAGAGGAAAGTCGAGACTCTAACAAGTTAAATTGAAAGATAATGCCTCATGTGTCCAAACACATTCAGACCGTTTTATAGAGTAGATAGCATTCTCAACATGTTAGAAATATAATTATAAACAATTTAGTCAAATTTTGTCCTAAGAAGTTGGGCAAATGGTTTGTTCTTGATATGGACCCTGGATAATTTTATTTGGTTGATCATACTGGAAATCGTCATTGGAAGAGAGAAAATGAATAAATAAATAAAGAGATGATGAATCAGGTGAAGGTGAAGTTACTAACGTCTCTTTGTCCTTTATGTGGAGCTTGACTCCACTGAAAGCTTCATTTGAGAAATTTAGCAAGAGCTCTCAAATATTAACATTGCTGCTCAAATGAAATACTGCATTACATATTGTAACTGGTCCACCTAAACCTTAGAACCAGAGACCTGACTTCTGACTTTATACAACTAGTCAGGATCTGGTCCTGTTTCACTACAATTACAGGTCTTTTTAACATTATGTGGAAAACCTGAATGGATCCAAGAAGACCTGGCCGTGATCAGAAAAGTGTTGATCATAATGGAAAATAGTGTATCCGTGGCCTTGTCTGATATCAGACAGAATTGTGTCCATCTTAATAGAATCAGTCAACTTGGTAGAGTGGCTGAGTTCAAAGGTCTGGACCTAGGTGAAATGTCAGAGAGCACAGGTCAGACTTGTCTCAAAGTCTAGAAGTATACATGCATACAGAAGACATAAATGGCACAGGGGCCCCCCAAAAAATCTGATTTATGAAAGTGAACACATGCAGATGCATGCCAGTTTCTCTTCATGATTTTGCATTTATGCTTCTGAGTTAAGGGTTTGCACTGCCCTGGTGTTTACATTTTAAGGCTCTGAAGTTCCTCAAAAAGTAGAACTACATGTCAGCTTGGGCTGCTTGTGTCGTCCCCGACAAGTTTCACTTGGACATAAGGTGGCCTATCTAGGCGTAATGGATTCAATTTATTCAAGGTGTGTCCAAATCCACCTTTGCCGTCTTGCGCCAGGACCGCAACTGGTACTTTGCCCTCCCCCTCCCCTTTCACCACCAGTGGGATACACCTATCAGCTGTGCCCTGTGAGAGTTGGTGATTGTTGGAAGAGTGCACAGACTAACAAAGACAGTTTAGGTGAGTTTTATGTGCTTTTCTGTCAAGTTTGATTGAAGTGTGTTTTACAAGGAGTTAAGGAGCCAATTATGCCTATCTTACTTTGGTACAAGTGAGAAACTTGAATTGACAGGGTGTGCTGTTGTATTTCTCTGTTTAAATGTGTTTATTTTGTTTACTGGGTGTAGTGAACACGTGAACACAATGTACATAACATAGTGAATTTGTTGCTTGCTCACATGTGACCCACATGACTTGCTCTCCGTACTGGCTAGTTAAGAAGAGTGAGGAACCAGCAGTCGTTATAGATAATGTATGTGTTTAAAAAAAGTGAATTACTGCAACCACGAGAGGCCCCACCAGACCTAAGCCTCTGGGATTTACACCAAAACATGTTATACAAGTAGCGGACTCTAGAGTTGGGCAATATGTTAAATGTTTCCTACTGATCATCATCAGTCCATAAAGCGGTGAGCGCCAATATCTTTGTCCTAGCTCCCACCTCCTCCTGTCCCGTGAGTCTCAGCTGGGAGATGTGCGCAAGCAGTGAATTCACTATTTATCCTAGGCTGCATGCGTTCAGTACGTCCAATAAACTCACAAAGTGTCAAGAAATTAAATATTCTCACACCTATTTTCCTTTTTAAACAGAAATACAACCATTTAAATAAGTTGGTCAAATAGTTTGTTTCCAGTATGATGGAAATAGTCTTTAGAAAGGAGAAAAAATCATAGGACAAAATAGTCAAGGATGGAGATAAAGAGACAGTGAGTCAGGTAAAGGTGAAATTACTGACCTCTCTTTTTCCTCTTCACTGCTGTCTTCATCTTCCACTTCTTTTGCTTTGCATGGATGCCCTGCTTTTGTTTTTTCAGAGCTGTGAAAGGAAGGTCAGAAAATGGGTGAGAAGGGGAAGAAAGCTACAGAAATCTTTGCTCCCCTTAAAGCCTTGTTCGAGGAATTTCTTCATACTGACTCCAAAACAGAAGTAAGTTTAAATGTTTCAATCATCAGATCCAAGTGTTTAACACAGAACAGCAGATTTTCTTACCTATTTCTCTCCTCCTCCTCCTCTGATGATGATGATTCAGAGTTGGCTTGGCCTCAAGTTCACATGAATAAGAGCTTCATCATTATGAGCAAAGAGGTACTGCACAATTCACAGGTGTTTTTGAGCTGTAAACTTAATTATATTACTATACTCCAATGAGACACACGTTACACAAGAAGTTACCCAACAATGTTCCCATCAAAGCTGCATCAAATGGCACCACTCTGTCCTCCCAGGTGCCATTAAATGCCCATATCCCACTTTCACATGGTGGCCATTTTCCTCTGGTGAGACACTTGGGATGGAGAGCTCAAATGTGGCACTCCTGTGTTCCAGGTTACAAGTCATATAAACGTAGAGAATCTGATATGATGTGATCATTTCACTGCTTCTCAACTGATCAGCAATTGAAAAGACAATGAATAGTGAACGTCTGGAGGGACATTGAGCCATATTTCAAAGTAAAATACCAAATTTGATAACCAGTTAGCTGCTGTGAGACAGTTAACATTAGCATTCAGCCACATCCTGGCTAGGCATTTCTTTAAACCAATGACTAATGCTAAGCCCAGGATGCAGCGATGGTGCTGCTGCAAAATAGTGTCAAGGGGGAACTTATTTTGGTGGAACATTTGCGCAACTCTATTATTAATATGACTCCATCACTGGTAACAGCTGTTAGCTTGTTTACATTTGTACCATTAGTTTTCCAGGTGCTAATTTGTTTTTAGTGTGTAGGTTACAGCTTGAAGGTTTTTTTGTTGTTTCCCAGAGACACATAGACTTATTTCTTGAATTAATCTGTATGAACCAAAACAGAAAAGTGTTCCAGTGAGTATAATGTATGAGTATAATGTAATAATAATAAAAATAATAGTATAATAACGTTAATGACTGAGCCAGAACATTTCTGAGGTTGGTGAAGAGACAGCAGTACAGCTAATGAACTTCATGTTTCCAAATGTGCATTGATCTTTCATTATCAGTTTATGCCTTACCTACCGTGCTATGTAACATTATCAAACTGTAACATTAGCTAGGAAGTGGCTGAATGCTAATGTTAGCTGAGGTAAATAACGGGTTATCAAATATCTTGTTTTCTTTTGAAATATGGCCTGATGTCCCCCAGAATTTTCACTATCTGCTGTCTTTTAAGTTGCTGATCAGTTGAGAAGCAGTGAAATTATAACAATTTGTCAGATTCTCCATGTATATATGACTTAGAACCTGGAACAAACAACAACAACAACAACAAAAGAAACCAGTTTGAAATCAGAGGAAAATGGATGTCTGTGAATATGGGGAATGGTGCATTTTGCACCTGGTTCAGTTTCTATAAAACCACTTCAGACTGAAAATAAGCAGGACCGATGTGGTGCTGGTGTTATCATTCATTTCACCGATACAACCTGTGTTGTAGCCTAGTTAACTGATACACTTAAGCCACATAAGCATGTTAGCAAATATCTGTATCTTTAAATTCTGAATCGCTTAAATAACAAGACTGAAAATGAATACGCCACTAATATTAATACTCACCGGTTACTGTAAACAGGATGAGCATAACAGCCAGAACTGAAAGACAGACAGACAGACTGTAACTGGGTGGCCTCAGGATGATAAATCTCTCTTGTGTTTTTGCAATATATCAATAAAACTGAAAATAAATTAACAAAATAAAAATCAATTTCTCCTAATGTCTCAGATAAGAGGAGCTGCAATCATCAGAGGATTAGTTTTTCCTGTTTGATCGCTAAAGCAGTAGTTAAATTGAATTATGAGGGAGCTAAAGGGAGCTCAGCTCACCTGAAAAGGACATGAGCTCCCCTGAAAGCCTAATCTGGGACTTTTTAGGGGAGCTCTAAAACATGATGGGCCTGAAATAAATCATGAGAGTGAAAATATGCCAATGATGTTTGTTAATTTGCACATTATTTTATAATTTCCGAACATGTATCTTCCCTTATTAACACCTGTGTGTGCCACCCTGACCGCTGTGCTGTCTGTGGTTCTGACACGGAGCAGAGCTGATTGAACATGTCACTTACTCTGGTTCCTGTTTGCTTTTCATTGTTGCAAACTGAACTTCTGGCCTTAATTCCACTTTCTTCCAATTATAACAATCCATAGACAGAAGGGAAATGACAGGGAAATGAAGGGACGGTCAATGAGGAGAGAGTGTGTGAGAGAGATGCATGCAACAGAACAGCTGTTTCTATGTGCCTGTGATACTTTATGTTCTCCCATGTAAAAAGAAATCTGAGTTATTTTGTTTTGATCCTTTTCAGATGGAAACAAGCTCCCCCGTTCTTTTCTCACTGGGTCAATGATGTTATGCTTTTTTTTTTTTAGGTAGAAAAAAATCAAATACACACTCAAGGGATCCTCTCAATCTTTTTTCAAAATATGGGGGCCCTTTCTCGACTTTTATGACTCCTTGCAGGAGCCTCTTGGCAACGAATAGTGCGGAACTCACACACGATCAACCGCAGCAGTGAACACTCCCCCTTTCTTTTCTCATCTATAATCTTTATTAGTTAGGTTGTTTTTGCTCTTGTTTTTTGTCCTGTTTGCTTTTGTTTTGTTTTTCTCTTTTCTCTCTATTTATGTTCTCTTACTCCTCAATTTGCTTTTTATCATGTAAACCTATGGGTGGGTGGGGTGGGATGGGAATGGTGAACTCACTGTGTCAATATATCTGCTGAACAATGCACTTCTACATTTTGGGGATGAATGTGTAAATTGAAGTGATGTGCATTTGTTCTGTATTCTTCATCTCTGTGGGATAATAATTGTAAAAAAAAAACAATAAAACATTTTTTTTTAAAAAGAAAGAAAATAGGGCTCCCCTGAAAACCACTGTGTAATTCGAACCCTGGTTAAATTACTCTTATGAAGTTATAGTCCAGTTTATTTGTCCTTCTTAATGCAACTGTCCAGGGATACACAGAAATTACATTTCTTTTAAAATGAATTGTAAAAGTTAAAAACATTTGTTTCTGGCTAATTGTTGTGTCAAAGAAGAGCACCCATCTCCCTGGATATAAACCAGCAGTGGAAAGTGAGACAGGTGGCAACTAAACCAGCTTTGGTTTGTCAGTATTTTGATGTAGGAAATGAAAATCAGATTGTATGTAAGTTGTGTCAGAATAAACTGCAACGTGTAACTACATTCAGCAAAGGGCTGCAGACCTGTGAGGAGAGCAGGCTGCTGATGCTAGCACTGCTAACATTAGCTACACTCGGAAAACATTGGTTTATATCTATGTTTACATTGGTTTATGACATTTCAGTTTAATCCTCAGAGAAATGAGTCGTTAGCAACATCCCTAGTTATTGTCTATTTATATCCTTGTAAAATTAAATCTTTGGGTTTTTGGTTGTTGGTCAAAAATACAAGAGTGGATTTTATGAAATGGCGATTTTGATATTTTGATGTTTCCAGTGCTGGAAAGCATATAAGTCAAGTAAGTAAATTTATTTAAAGAAGCAGTGTGTAGGATTTAATAGCCTCTAGCTGAGCTTGCAGGATGCAAACATCTCATCTCACCTCATTCTCCCCTTCCAAGCATGTAGGAGAACTTATGCTTTATGTGTACAAAATGTTAAAGTCTGTATCTAGAGCCAGTATTTGTTTGTCCATTCTGAGCTATTGTAGAAACAAGATGGTTCAACATGACAGCCTCCATGAAAAGGAGCTGCTCCCTCCATAGATATAAAGGGCTCGTTCAAAAGTAACAAAAACACAACCATTCTTTTTTTCTGGTGATTATAAACTAATGAAAACATAATCATGAGTGTTAAATTCAATTTCTCTCATATCCTGACAATAAATCCCTCTATATTGGACTCACTGGACCACAACGTACTGTACTCAAGTACAAATTTGAGTATTCTGTGTTAAAATACTTACTTTACTTTTACTTTCACTTACTTTTAGTTGTTAGATCCACTGCAAATGCAATCAGTTCTATAATCTGTGTTTAAGATGAAGCTACATTATTATTTAACTTAATATTGATACACCATAGTATAAATGAGTGTTGTTTTTATACAGGATATACATTAAGAAAACAGAAAACTTCCTAACCGGAGCCTCCCTCTACCCGACATGAACATACTCACGGGCCAGCAGGGTCGGCCTCACGCAGACCATCTCCGATCGAGGGTTCACTTCCTTGACAATTCTTTATCTCGCCGGTCTCTGGAGTCACAGTCAGCGTTTCCCCCAACTGCCTGTCTGTTCCCTACTCTTCAGTTAGTGACGAGTTTGCTTAAGTATCAAACATTACAAGAGGATGTTTGACTAAACTAGCTGAACTAAACTACATGACTGGAGGGGATGTGATGAGGAACAGGTATTTTCCATAGATATAAAACAAAACATGTGACATGTCCTAATGACTACATGTTCTTGGACAGTTTTTATGAAGTCCAACAGTTTTATATAAAACTTTGAATTTATTTTATTGTACAGTGCAGTCGCTACAGTGCAGAAGTAACTGCTGATGTGCTGTGAGGTTCAGTTCTCTCTCTGTTGCTCTGTCCTGCTGATGTGTTAACTGCACCGCTGTAATTTTGATAAATACTTGTTTCAGTAATTAGTAGGGCTGCACCTAACAATTATTTTTTCAACAATTAATCTAACAATTATTTATTGATTAATTTATAAGTGAATCTAATGATTTATTTGTATTATCCAATTAATAACAATATAATATAAAATAATATAAATTAATTAATAACACTTAATCTAAAATACATATGACAAACTTGTCTCATTAATATTTCAATATTTTATTCAATCACAATCCTGAAAAATCACAAAGCACACTTGAATCATGATAATAGTGGCATATTTTAAAATTAGTCACCCTATTTAGTTTTTCTTGATTGTTTAGGCTCATTTTTCCAAACAGCCTTAACTTTCTGAGAAGTGAAACTGTCACAACTGTTTCATGGAACATCACAATCTTGATGCATTTTTGCAGAAGGTAGTTACTCACACAAAACAATTCATTCATGTTTCAAAATCTAATTTTTGTGTAAATATACTGGCCAATGTCACCAAATTGAAAAGTTGCGTTGTAATCCGTTGAGCTGTACTGCTAAATTTTTTAGCTGCTTTTTGACCATGACAGATTACGTCGACAAATCGCCCCAGCCCTAATAATCAGCCTGTTCAGAAATTAGCCTGGCCAAGTGATGAACTACCTGTATCACTATGAACACACAGTCATGTGCTCACTGCAACAGTAACAACAGTATTCCCACAGTCACACGGAGAGTATGCTGAGCTGATATTACAATCCTTTAATGTGTTTAATGTTGGTTAAGAGTATCACTGTAATATGCTATTCTGCAATTTTCAAGTTGCAGGAGGTGCGAGATTTGATCAAACTTTTGTTTTGAAATGGCTGTGGTGCTGCAGAGACGTGTTGGTCTACACATCAGAAAACATCTTTGTCGGGCTGCAACTAAAGATTATTTTCGTTATTAATTAATCTGTGAATCATTTTTTATCAGACTAGTCGACAACTAATCATTTTATCAATCAATAAATTATTCAGATATCAGACCAGAACTGATAAAAAGTGGATCTGTGCTTCACTATATACTATATTTTGTTGTAATAATATATATGCGTTTACAATGTAAATCTATAGTATATATGTACTAGATCATATATATCATGGATAGGCTTGCATTTATACAGCATTTTAAAGATAAAATATAAGATATTGCTATTTTAGTCCCACAAAAGGGAAATTTCTCATCCATCGACTACTGAAGGCGCTTTTTCAACTTCTAGTCACATTCACGCCACACAGCAACACTCACATTCACACATTAATGCATCAGCCATCAGGGGCAATTTGGAGGTTAGTTTTTTGCCCAAGGAGGAACCAGGGATCAAACTGACGACCCGCCCTGAGCCACAGTCGCCCACTATTACAACATGGTAAATGGTAAATGGACTGTATTTATATAGCGCTTTTCTAGTCTTGTAGACCACTCAAAGCGCTTTGACAATTACAGTTTACATCTACCCCATTCACACACTTTCACACACTAATGACAGGTGGCTTCTTCTGCTACAGAGGACCCAACCTGTGCATCAGAACGCATTCACGCGCACTCATACACCGGTGGCGCAGCACGGGAGCAGTTCGGGGTTCAGTGTCTTGCCCAAGGACACTTCGACATGTAGACTAGAGGAGCCGGGAATCGAACCACCAACCCTCCGATTGGGGGACGACCCGCTCTACCACTGAGCCACAGCCGCCCCAGACAATTGTAGTATAATTACACAATCATACAATATAAAATTCAGATGCATCCTGGTGTTCATTGTTATATCTGACCATATCATAGTACTGTTAGTTTGCTTTACTGACTAGCTACTAGCTCACCTCTGTGGCTACAATATGTGCGTTCCTTTTGCCTGAATTCATGTGTTTTAAGTCTGATTGCTCTAGTAGTTACTATATATAGTATAGTTTCTGTTTTATTCTATTATTTTCTTTATCCCCCTGCGCCACTGACAGATAAAGGCGTTATGTTTTTGCGTTGTCCATCCCATTTTCCACCTTTAGGGAATTTCCCCAAATTTGGCACAAACATCCACTTGGACTCAACAAAGAAAACATTAGATTTTGGTGGCCAAAGGTCAAAGTGACCTCACAAAACATGTTTTTGGCCATGCAGAATTCTTACGCTGCTCATGGCAAAATTACACGGATCAAATAGGATAAAATTATGAAGTGATGACATTTTATATCCAAAAGGTCAAAAATTCACTGTGAGAGAATAATGTTCTGCCCTACACCTTTCTGTCCATTATTCAGTACCGTAACTCAGGAACAGAAGAAGGTCGGATTCTGAAATGGGAACGCTAATCTTTGGTGCCCACCTTGAAACTGTGCTGATTGTAGAAATCTTCTGTGCTGCAGCTGAGTTGAAAATGTGTGTGAAGCATCCATGTTTTAGAATTTTATAGTTTCTCTGCAGCAACATTCATATTTGAAGCATTGTAATCCAATATCAGCTCATTAATTTGTCTGATATTAAGCTAGCAGAGGCATAGTAAACATATGAATGTCTGCTTCTGAGTGATACCATGTGTCTTTATATCATTTAGCCCAGAGAGACAGCACAGATCCAATGAGGAGGTTTCTCATTTCTTTATTCTTCATACTTTAGCTTTAGTTTTGTTTCCTATTAATACTGTAAGACAGTAGACACCAGCTGGGTTTGAAATTAACAATGTTGTCAGTTTACCCTTTAACTTTTAGGGTGTTTGCTGACATCTGAAATGTCACTGCATCCTACTGAACTGAAGCCATGACTGTCCTCTATATTATCTTTATT
The DNA here is from genome assembly GCA_027495735.1 of Lutjanus campechanus. Lineage (NCBI taxonomy): Eukaryota > Metazoa > Chordata > Actinopteri > Lutjaniformes > Lutjanidae > Lutjanus > Lutjanus campechanus. The sequence continues at coordinate 5,162 of JAJHUR010123396.1, read as the reverse complement.
TTCAACTGCAAATCTGGTTTATTTAAATATATTTAGGCCAGAGATAATTAAAAATGGCTGGTCTCAGCTGTCTGCTGATCCAAAAATTCCATTTCAAGCTCATACATCAGATTGAATGAAAAACAGTACAGATAATAAAGGGACAAGGCAACATACTAGAAATCTTAAAGCAGGTTAAGTCAAAGCATGTAACTCAGATTATTTGCGTAATAATCATAGCAATATATTCATACCAGTTATAATTAAAAAATAATTGATATGACAACAATAACAACAAGAGACATAATAATGAGAAGCATCACGTTTTTAATCACATATTTATTTTGGGTTTGACCATGGTTCAGACACTTCTCCATGTTTTAGGATGATGAGGAGACCGAAGAAAAGAAAAGAGATAATCTGTACCATGTTCCACCTCCATACAATGTATGTTTGTGCTAATGCTGAGTATTCATTTGGCAAGATAAATATGTCTTTAAGTGACAATTGTAATTTAAAAACCTTCACTGTTTAAAACAATCTAATGCAAGGCACCCAGAATAGAGCCCTGTGGAACCCCATGTGGAATGATCATTTTATCTTTGGTTCTGGTTGTTCTGTAGCACCAAAGTTATTTTTTATTGTATTTTAGGTCAGAGCAGCTAGTTTGTGTCCAACAACACCACACTCAAATATTCTGTAATTTTCATCTACACTCTGTTTTTTAATTTATTTTGGGATTTTTCAAATGCAAATTTAAAAGTTTTTAAATTAGCATATTATGGGACATTTGGACACAGGGAAAGAAAGATTGGTAGAATGAGGCCAAATGTTTCTTCATGTTGGAGCAACTGGGCTCTGTAAAACACACAAACAGACACATTAAAATAATATTAGACTAGATTAGATTAAATTAGATTAAAGATTGCTTACTCAATCCACAAAAGGGAAGCTTGTTTGGTTGCCCATAAACCAAGACAAAACAAGTCAGACAGTTCACAAGAGACAACAAACGAAAGATCCACAACAGTGGTAACTAAAACATCAAGTCAGACACAGATTGAACAATGAATAATGAACAATGTGCTTTGGAAATACTGTATTTTATTATGGTCATGCCAATAAAGCCACTTTGAATTTGAATTTGAACTGGCATGCATTGTGCAGCGATTCTGCACAGGCCTGGCTCATCTAGAAAGAGCCAAAGAAAAAGTCTGAACATCTCAACACAAATTAAAAATGGAATCATGGGAGTTATCCAGTGGGTAATACAAACTGTAGCAACAGCGAGTACAGTTATGAGCTATGTAACAATGATGTGAAGTAGTAAAATTTACTGACGCCATTGAAGTTTGGGTAGGCAGTTTATTTTTGGCATCACTGGGTAAAAGTGTGATTACAACAATTCAGCTAGAGATGCACCGATTTCAATTTTCTTGGGCGATTCCAATTTCCGCTTTTCTGTAAGGATTCAATTTTGGCAGATTCCAATTTTCAGTCTTTCTAAGCTATGACAGAACAGGAGGTGAAATTTTAGCTGTCAGTCTGTGAACAGTTTGTTGCTGGCTAGCGTTAGCCTGAAGAGCTAGACAGTTTACTGTTCAGCGACACCATCAGCCGCTCCGTCCTTTTGTAGACGGTCTTCTCTTTATCCTGTTCTTGGAATCTGTTACTAACACTAACTTCATGCCAGCATGTGTCTGGCTGTGACGTTAGTCTGTGTGCTTGCATGCATGACGTGACCATCGTGCGGAGCATGTGTGTGAATTTGACCTGTACAGAATTGATTATTTAACGCTGACTGGCTGGTCACGCTGGAAACCGTCCGGTTCCGATCTCTGGCCAGTCAATCTGTGCATACCTAGTTTCAGCTTAATGTGATATAAGTGGCACCTCTGAAAACTGTCACATTTTAAAGATAGGTCTAAAGGCACAGTTTAGCCTAATTCAGAGTTGATCCAGGATTCAGATTCAAGACTTTATTGTAATTTTTGGCAGGTTCAATTGGAGACCATTGTAAATTGTATCATAAAACTGTATTTACACTGAAAGTATTACAAGTTGTGGAATTATCATGATTCATACAAGTTTGAAGTACAAAGGTTTTACATTGAAGATATGAGTGTATTTGTGTCTTACCCCTCAGACGCATGAGTAGACAGCAGACAGGTATTTGTAGGTGCCCCAACAGGGGTCTCCTGCCAGTGCATTGGATGACTTGATTGTACATCTGGACTTATTGTTACAGCTAGAAAGAAAAGATGGAATGTGAAAAACTTTTCATCAATCTGCTGGATTTTCCTTCTTCATTGTTTACCTGTCTCTTACCTTTTAGCTAAAATACTGGTGATATTTCTTTTACAGGTCAAGCTTTGTTTTTTACCCTCCATCTTTTTGTTCCAACAAAATGCTTTACTTTGACGCCCGTAAGTGGCTGACTCTACCTGGATCCTTTTCCCCGTACCTGTGGAGAGACAAAACACAATGTATGTATGCGGGATGGTAAGAGACAGTTAGCTACATTCATGTGTGCTTTAGGATGGACAGGAAATTATAACTTACTACACTGTAGTGTCTTGCTCTGTCCCTCACAGATCACTGTTGAGTGAAGACATTTATTTTTGCAGGAACACTTAGTTTTGCAAGGACATTTTGGTTTGCAGGGGCATTTAGGTTTGCGTCTGCAGGGGCATTTAGGTTTGCAGGAACATTTTTGTTTGCTGGGACATTTTTGTTTGGTGGGACATTTTTTTTTGCAGGGACATTTAAATTTGCAGGGACATCTGTGTCTGCCAGGACCTGTGGGTCTGCCAGGACCTGTGGGTCTGCCAGGACCTTTGGGTTTGCCAGGACCCTTGGGTTTGCTCGGACCTTTGGGTTTGACAGGACCCTTAGGTTTGACAGGGCCCTTGGGTTTGCTAGGACCCTTGGGTTTGCTTGGACCTTTGGGTTTTCCAGGACCCTTCGGTTTGCCAGGACCTTTGGGTTTGACAGGACCCTTAGGTTTGACAGGGCCCTTGGGTTTGCTAGGACCCTTGGGTTTGCTCGGACCTTTGGGTTTTCCAGGACCCTTGGGTTTGCCAGGACATTTGCGGGGCAGTTTAAATTTGCAAGGACGTTTGGGTAGGCCAGGACCTTTGGGTTTGCTAGGTCCCTTGGGTTTGCTTGGACCTTTGGGTTTTCCAGGACCCTTGGGTTTGCCAGGACCTTTGGGTTTGCCAGGACATTTGCGGAGCCGTTTAAATTTGCAAGGACGTTTGGGTAGGCCAGGACCTTTGGGTTTGCTAGGACCCTTGGGTTTGCTCGGACCTTTGGGTTTTCCAGGACCTTTAGGTTTGCCAGGACATTTGCGGGGCCGTTTAAATTTGCAAGGACGTTTGGGTAGGCCAGGACCTTTGGGTTTGCTAGGACCCTTGGGTTTGCTTGGACCTTTGGGTTTGCTTGGACCTTTGGGTTTTCCAGGACCCTTGGGTTTGCCAGGACCTTTGGGTTTTCCAGGACATTTGCGGGGCCGTTTAAATTTGCAAGGACGTTTGGGTAGGCCAGGACCTTTGGGTTTGCTAGGACCCTTGGGTTTGCTTGGACCTTTGGGTTTTCCAGGACCCTTGGGTTTGCCAGGACCTTTGGGTTTTCCAGGACATTTGCGGGGCAGTTTAAATTTGCAAGGACGTTTGGGTAGGCCAGGACCTTTGGGTTTGCTAGGACCCTTGGGTTTGCTTGGACCTTTGGGTTTTCCAGGACCCTTGGGTTTGCCAGGACCTTTGGGTTTTCCAGGACATTTGCGGGGCCGTTTAAATTTGCAAGGACGTTTGGGTAGGCCAGGACCTTTGGGTTTGCTAGGACCCTTGGGTTTGCTTGGACCTTTGGGTTTTCCAGGACCCTTGGGTTTGCCGGGACCCTTGGGTTCTACAGGACCTTTGGGTTCGCCGGGACCCTTGGGTTCGACGGGACCCTTGGGTTCGCCGGGACCTTTGGGTTTGCCGGGACCCTTGGGTTCTACAGGACCTTTGGGTTTGACAGGACCCTTGGGTTCAACGGGACCTTTGGGTTCACCGGGACCCTTGGGTTTGACAGGACCTTTGGGTTTGCCAGGACCCTTGGGTTCTACAGGACCTTTGGGTTTGCTGGGACCCTTGGGTTCGACGGGACCCTTGGGTTCGCCGGGACCCTTGGGTTCGCCGGGACCTTTGGGTCCGCCGGGACCCTTGGGTTCGACAGGACCTGTGGGTTTGCCGGGACCCTTGGGTTTGACAGGACCTTTGGGTTCGCCGGGACCCTTGGGTTCGACGGGACCCTTGGGTTTGCCGGGACCTTTGGGTTTTCCAGGACCCTTGGGTTTGCCAGGACCTTTGGGTTTGACAGGATCCTTGGGTTTGCCAGGACCTTTGGGTTTTCCAGGACCCTTGGGTTTGCCAGGACCTTTGGGTTTGACAGGATCCTTGGGTTTGACAGGACCTTTGGGTTTTCCAGGACCCTTAGGTTTGCCAGGACCTTTGGGTTTGACAGGATCCTTGGGTTTGACAGGGCCCTTAGGTTTGCTAGGACCCTTGGGTTTGACAGGATCCTTTGATTTGCCAGGACCTTTGGGTTTGCCAGGACCCTTGGGTTTTCCAGGACCCTTTGGTTTGCCAGGACCTTTGGGTTTTCCAGGACCCTTGGGTTTAAAAGGATATTTGGGTTTGACAGGACCCTTAGGTTTGACAGGACCCTTAGGTTTACCAGGACCTTTTGGTTTGATAGGGCCCTTGGGTTTGCCAGGACCCTTGGGTTTGCCAGGACCTTTTGGTTTGATAGGGCCCTTGGGTTTGCCAGGACCCTTGGGTTTGCCAGGACCTTTTGGTTTTCCAGGACCTTTGGGTTTTCCAGGACCCTTGGGTTTGACAGGACCTTTGGGTTTTCCAGGGCCCGTGGGTTCTACAGGACCTTTGGGTTTGACAGGACCCTTGGGTTCGCCGGGACCTTTGGGTTCGCCGGGACCCTTGGGTTCAACGGGACCCTTGGGTTTGCCGGGACCCTTGGGTTCGACAGGACCTGTGGGTTTGCCGGGACCCTTGGGTTCTACAGGACCTTTGGGTTCGCCGGGACCCTTGGGTTCGACGGGACCCTTGGGTTCGCCGGGACCTTTGGGTTTGCCGGGACCCTTGGGTTCTACAGGACCTTTGGGTTTGACAGGACCCTTGGGT